>PVKS010004535.1:0-92232 GCA_004027875.1 Aplodontia rufa
AGGATACAGGAGGATGATCTGAGGCGAGGATACAGGAGGATGATCTGAGGTGAGGATACAGGAGGATGATCTGAGGTGAGGACACAGGAGGATGATTTGAGGTGAGGAAATAGGAGGATGATCTGAGGTGAGGACACAGGAGGATGATTTGAGGTGAGGAAATAGGAGGATGATCTGAGGTGAGAATACAGGAGGATAATCTGAGATGACAGGGACACGGCAGAGCCCAGCCTTGCTGCAGAGAAGGAGGCAAGGCCAGGGCAGGAGGGTTCAGCAGATGGAAGTCTAGGAGGCTCATGCTTCTCCCTCCATATCAAAGGGGAAAGTAAATTTTGTCAGAAGGTCCTGTTCTGGAGAAATGAAGAAAGAAGATAGTCAATTGCACATGTGATGATAGACCAGAGCAGGGACAAACCCAAGACTGGCAAAAGTCAAGTTATGATGTATCTGTTGACGGTGATCCCACCAAGGGGAGAGATGGCATAAATTAGCAGGGAGAAAAATAAGGTCCTAGTGACCTGTTACAGTTAATAAAGACATCAAACATAACAGAAAAGTCTAGATGACAGGAGAACAACATTTAAATAAATTCTAGCTCATAGCTTCCAGCGGGGCACAGTGGCACATGCCTACAATCCCAGTGTCTTGGGAGGCTAAGGCAGGAGGATAGCAAGTTGGAGCCCAGCCTCAGCAACTGAGTAAGACCCTGTCTCAAAATAAAAAAGGTCAGGGGATGTAGCTCGAAGGTACAGAATCCCTGGGTTCAATCCCCAGCACACACACACACACATAAAAAGGCTAATAGCTTCCTTAGAAATAATTTAATAGAATCATCTTGCATCTCTGAGAGTCATGGGTTCATCAAAATCTATGGATCCTTTCCTTAGGGAAAACCATTCATCAATCCAAACTTTTAGTGCCATGACAGGCAGTTTAAGACTCCTTAAAGTCCGTCCCCTGGACCTTCCTGGCTGCACATGAATACTCTGCAGCTGGGGGGTGGGGGGGGCGGTGTTAACAGCTTGCCCCTCATAGAACTGGCAGAGCTGGAGCAGATCCTGGCATTGCTGACATACTTCAAGGTCTTTCCCTGGTGACCACACAGTCTGTGACTCTACTAATGGGCATGTGATGTTAGAAAAGATGCCATTTGGGAGGAAAGAATTTCCAATTCAAAGAGAAAAATCGTAGAGGTAGAAAAAAAGTAAGAGTTGTAGCATGAACTACTAATGCCTTGACTTTTATTTTTGTTTTTGCAATACAATAAATTCAAAGGAGGAGATGCCTTTCAAAAATCATCAGTCACGGTGTCCTTCCTCCCTCCTTTCACAGAAATACATGGAAGACAACCTCAGCTTGACCTGTGGGGAAATGGGTCTGCCCCCAAGTAGCAGATCAGAATTAGGAATAAAATAAGGACTAAGTCATTATTTAAGTCTTTGAGGCAAATTCATTTTCAAACATTCATTTAGAGTCAGGCTTTGCCTCCCAGACCAATATCCTGGAGAAGATTACCCCTAGTAAATTCTCAAGGGTAGATCTTCCCAGCAAAGAAAAAACAAATTGGTCAGGGTCAGGGGTTAGGGATGCTAACGAAATGGGAAGGAAGGGGAGATTCCTTCAGAGCAGATTACAGAAAGGAAGAGGGTCCGGTCCTGCAACAGTTCAGAGAAACAAGCTACAACTTCTCCAAAGGAAGAAAAAAGCTTTAAAATCCTTTCAGCCAAGACCACTGATGAAGAAAGCTCCCAGAAGAACACAACAGCCAAATGGTCTGCGTCCAAGAGTTCTCACGGGACAACATGCAGTCGGAGGACCCAGAGAAACCGAGATGCAGATATGGTTGAACACAAACCTCCCGCAGGAAGGAATAAGACCACAGCTAGGTGCACTCGGGGTAGCCAGGGAGCGTGACACTGAGCCCGTCCACTTTACCACTGATCTGCATCCCCAGCCCTTTCTCTTTTTTTTATTTCAGGACAGGGAGATCTGAGCGAGGAACCTCTAGGGCCACCTCATATGCAAAGTTCCTCCTCTTTCCTTCTCTTTTATGACTTTCACATTCTTTGAAGCGTAGAGACCAGTTATTTGGCAAAATAACCGCCCCTCAATTTGGGGTTGATTAATATATTCTTATGGTTAGATTCAAGTTATGCATTTTTGGAAGCGATATCACAGAAAGTTCTATGTTCTATCAGGAAGCATACACTCTCAATTTGTCCTATTATTGTTAGTGTTCATTTTGATCTCTAAATGAAGGCAATGCGTGCTAGATATCTCCATAATAAAGTAATTTTTTTCTTTTTTTTAAAAAAGAAGAGACTGTGTCCCTCTTCTGCAAGAGCTGCAAAATTTCTTATTATTCCTATTTCTTATTCTTTCACTTCTCTTCCATCTCACCCCTCCAGCTCAGCAGTAAACATTCAAGTTTGAAGGTGCTCCCTTCTCCGCAGCACAGACTCTGAATACAGATCCCTGCATAAGGTGCCCCATGACTCATTCTACCGATGAGTAGAAGGACAGGAGAGGTGGATAGAGAAAGGTACCAGCTGCATTGAAGGTGCCAGACGCTTTCCCCTAAGGGATTAGATGCAGGCCCTTACATCTAATCCCTCAACATCTGCGCTAGCTAGCATTGCCACCTCTGTTACACAAAGTACAGGGAGACCACTAGGCCTAGCACTTGGTCATAGCACCAAGAGTTGAGCAGTTGTAGTCTGGTGGGGTTTTCCACTGCCACAAACTATTTCTCACTGGAATTGACTTGATTGGACTGGCTATCAAACTACTGGCTACACGGGAGTATTCAAAACCTACTAAAAATTCAGAATCAAATTCAGTGCTCGTACGTGTGTGTATGCTCATCCATATGCAAAGGAGCGAGACAAAATAACAGATAAAAAGTAGAGTCTCCATCGGTGAACACATCTGTTCAACTATACCTTGAAAGCTGTATCTTGGATAAACTGACAACTGCAAATACAAATTAAGAACAAAGTGATTCCAGGATCCAGAGGCTTATGGTATCTACTACACTGTATTTCCAAATCCGTACGACGAAACTAATCCCCAGTGTGATGGTATTGAAGGTGGGGTCTTTGGGAAAGAGGTCATGAGGACTCTGGGCTCAAATGGGATTAGTGCCCTTATAAAAGAGACCCCAGAGAGCTCCCCACCCCTTCTGCCATGGACACAGACAGCTGTCCACTAACCAGGAACGCGTCCTTGACAGACTGAAGTGTCTTCATGGACTTTCCAGCCTTCAGAATTTTGAGAAAGAGACTTCTGTGGTTTATAAGCCACCCAATCAATGATATTTTTTGGAACTGCATCCCAAATAGACTGAGACAACTTCTCAAATTCCCATGCATTCTAGACACTAGCATGACCCAAAACACATGAAAATATAGGGGCATCAACTTAATCTCTTCTACACCAAGAATTTCTATAGGGCTTAGAGTAGTGTAGAAAATACATTTGCTCATTCAGTGCCTCCTTTTCCTCACTGTATGCTAGCAAATTGTAATAGATATTGTTTATTGAAAACCTACTAGGGGGCTGGAGTGGTGGCTTGGCAGTTACAGGGCTTGCCTGCCATACTCAAGTACACGAGTTCAAACCCTAGTACCACGTACACAACTAAGTGTCAGAGCAACGAAGGCCATGTGAAAAACTCAATAAAAATTGATTCTCTCTGCTTCTCTCTGTCTCTCGCACTGTCCTTCTCTCAAAAAAAAAAGAAAAAGAAAAAGAAACGAAAGGAAAAAAGAAAACCTACTAGACTCAAAACACCATTTTAAGTACTTTACATATATCATATCAGTTGATACTCATAAAGTATTCACAAACACCTGGATCCTTAATTTCTCAGTGAAGATGCTGAGGCTGAGGTTAAATGACTTGCTCAGGGTGACAGAGCCAGATTCAGACTTCAAATGCAGAACAGTGTCCTTCCAGCCTTGGCCCTTTAATTCTGCCCGGCTGGCCTGTGTTGTAGCATTAGCCCTCTGTAGGGCTAAATGGACAATATCTAAAAGGTTTCAAGATCAAAGTGATATTTTAAAAATCCAATAATCTGCTGTTCTTTTAATCTTCTTCAGTGAAAGACATTTTCTCAGTAATAAAACCAAGAAGAGAGTTTCATATTCCCTGGATGCATTTCGACACAGCAACTGAAACATCCTTCTTTCACCTTTCTTAGTCAACATGTCTTGGGAGTGGAAAAAAAAAAAAAAACCAGCACAGGATATGATAATTAGGAAGGCAATATAGCATCATGATTAAAACAGGGACTCTAAGAGTCTGACTACCTCATTTGAATCCTGTCTCCACCTCAGCAACATGATATGGGGAATAATCACCTCACCATCTAAACCCTGTGTGTTAGTTCACTTTGGGTCACTATAACACAATACCGGAGAGTGGGTACTTTATAAAGCAAAGAGGTTTAGCTATCCCACAGTCCTAGAGAATCAAGAGCATGGCACCAGTAGCTGCTTGGCTCTGGTGAGGATCCCCCTGCCTGGATCACAGCATAGCAGAGAAACGGAAAGGGAAATTACTGCATGCAGAAGAGACACAGGAAGTGGTCTCACTTTATAACAATCCACCCTTGAGAGAACTAACCAAGGTCCCAAGAAAACGACATTAACCCTTTCTGAGGGAAGCACCTCTAAGGACCTAATCACCTCCCACTAGGCTCCACCTCATAAAGGCTTCCCTGAAGAGTGCTACCCTGAGCACCCAGCTTCCAACCTACAAACCCTTAAGGAAACACTCCGGCCACATCAAAACTACAGCACCCTAGTTGCTTTATCTAGTGGCCACAGTAAAGTTGTTGTGATCCCTAAATTAAAAAAACACGTTAAAACATATAATGTAGTAATTGGCACTATGAGCTGTCAATCAAGCAGACAGTCCCAAGAGATAATCTCAGCTCTCCCTGCCTCATGACCAGGCACCAGGACAAGGGCCAATTGCTCATTTAAGGAGCCCCTTTCCACAGTCATACACAGGAAACATCAAGGAGGTTCAATAATTCAGGCAACTGCTTTCTGAAATTCCTTTCCTTAAGCTACAAACTTGGGATCAAATGGGCCTCTTCCCCTTCAAAAGGCCAGCTATATTCAATTACAGAATCCAATACCGAAGGCAAGTCATAAACTACAGTAAAGAACAATGTGATTGACACCCCTGAGGACCAATCCAGGAGTAGATCTACAATAATTCCTTCTCCAAAGACCCATGGCCACCATTTACTTGCTTCTGACTCTATTTGTTGTAGCTGCACACAGTTCATAATTAAACTTCCAACTTCTCAACCTTCTCGGCATGAGCAAAGGACAAGAAAGACATTTGAAAACGGAAAAGCTGGGTTTTCCCTCTGACACTGGCTCTTGATCTCCTGCCCCGTTGGGCCACAGAGTTTGGAGTTTGACATGTTAACCAGGAGAGATATCCAGGCTAACATGGACATTTTACAAATAGCCTCAACTGGCCAGGTACCGCTGTAGCAAAATGGTTTAGTGGCTACTTACACTAATGCCTAGCATCAAATACCAACAGCTGCCTTTTCCACTGAACTCCACTGCTGTCCTCTGACCACTCACAGCTAGGCCTTGAACAGGGCAAGCACTCAGTAAAGGGTGGAAAGACGGACAGATAGAAGGCTGAATGGACAAAAATGGAGCAAACTTACTCCCACTATCTCTTCTGATCAAAAGATGTTGAGGTCAAATTTAAATTACTGATGTACATTTATTATCTCTATATCAGATGGAAAGCTTATTGAGACAGTTATATTTACTATTTATTTTTGGAGCCACAGGAGTTGGTAAAATGTTTTATATATACTTTGGAAATATGTCTTGAGTCGATGGATGTTACTAATAATTAAAAGAAAAAACTTATTGTACATTTCCTATATGTCTGACAGTGGATATACATTTTCTTTTTTTAATTCTCACAATGTCAATGAAGAGAACACTACTTGTCTTCCACAACTGATGCTTTCCTTTCCTGATGCTTTAAATGTCTTGATATGCAAGTGATGCAGACAATTTCCATTCACCCTCCACTGGCAAGGAGAGGCTGCATGGTTCAACCTAGTGACGCAGGAGACTGGGAGATGGAATTTTTAACTGGGTGGCTTCTTCCCAACAAAAGCCTTACACTAGAGTCCCAGGTACATAAGTCTAAATTTTTTAATTCCTCTCTCACCTGGAATAATGGTAAGCTCCACATGAACACCAACCACGCAGCTTTGTTCATTACTGGAATATTCCACCTTCAATGTGCTATCCTTCTCTACCTGACCACTTGGTAGGTACTTCATAAATAATGCATGATGGTTTGTTGGATGAATGAATGGAGGGAGGGAGGGAGGGAAGGAAAAGAAGTACTATTAAGATAAATCTGATAAAAGCACACCAACCACTTCTTTCCCAACCCCGTCCCACATCCTTCTGACCAAGGGCCAAGGATGGTGAAATCTTCATCAGCTCTGAATTAGATCTTCTTTCCCAGTTCATTTTCCCTGCAAAGTCTCTCAGGCTTCCATCAATCTTTACATTTTCATTGGTAAGTTTCAGAGAACAGAGATCTGTCCTTAAAGATCTAACATTGCTCTTCTCTCTCAAGCAGTGATCACATCAAGATATTCTTTTAAGAGAGTAAGACAAGGTATAAATACATGTCCAAGATGGAGAAAATATGGGCAAGCAACTCACAAAACAGAAGTACTCAAGAAGCCATTTCTGATCAATGGTGAAAGACAACGAAACCCAGGTTGACTGTGGAAGACTAACATTGGGCTAAGATCTCAGTACCAGCTGATATCCTACTTTTCTAGGCCTTACTAGAAACTGGACAACCCAACTTAGAGCAAGGCTGTGTCCTGACTGCAGTGTCCCTATACCTCTGTGTGTTCTGCTCCAGTCAAACTGTTCTGTTCCTTAGCACAAGCGCTGGGTCTAACTCCCACCACACCTACGCAAGACTGAATTCCACCTGCCTTTACCTGGGGAAGTGACCTTCCAAGGAGAGGCTAAAGAATCAGACACACTTTGGCATTCTGGGCCTCAGCCCTTCATCTGAAACGAAGGGCTGTTACTATGCATCTGCAGTTCTTTCCTGCCAAGTATGAGGCTCCCTTCTTGCTGTCAAAAGTTCAAGACCCACTCCACCCTCCAGAGGAGTTAGATGAATAAATCCCCATACAATTTTGTTAAATAAATATTGTCAGCCACCCTCATCTGCTTTTCAGTGTAAATGGGGACACAAAGGCTTACAGAAGCTGGGTCACTTGCCCACGGCCTCAGAGCTTGTAAATGGCACAGCGAAGGAATAAATT
Source organism: Aplodontia rufa (assembly GCA_004027875.1). Lineage (NCBI taxonomy): Eukaryota > Metazoa > Chordata > Mammalia > Rodentia > Aplodontiidae > Aplodontia > Aplodontia rufa. Next base: position 7,352 of record PVKS010004535.1, read on the forward strand.
CAGGTCTGCTTGCCTACAAATCCCAAATTGTTAACTACTAGGTTCTGCTGACTCAATGAAGAAAGAAAAAGCTACTGTTTGTTCAACAATGTTTTTAAATGTGTTTACATTTATAAATCACAACCAAATCCACACATTTTAGAAACGTTGGAGTGTGGTGTGTATCTGTATAAAACATCATTTGGGAACTGCCAGCGCTGGGTGTGGCCTCAGAGCTGCTCATCACAGCAGTAATCCCAAGGGCCTCTAGAGTCCCACAATCCACAGGTCAAAAACCACTGAAATGACCCAGGATTCTTGAGATTGCTGCTTGAACTTTCCATTGGTCTATGGTTCTATAGTTTGATTCCTGGATAACCTTGATGCTTCAGCTCTGCCTGATTTCAGACCAGTCACAACTGGGGAGAGGTGAAGTCATAGAAGTCCTGCCTCCTTTATTTGCTGTACTGCCTGGCTAAATTTTTATCTCATCAGACTCCCAGTAGGAAGCACCTAACTAAAACGTGGATACGCTTACTGAAGAAGAGGAAATTGGATGACCAAGTCATTCCAACAGACAAAGCCCTAAGAGGGAGTCGGTTGGCTGAGGATGTGGGATTTCAACAGTCAGGAGAAAAGCTTGGGGTGACATCTGAATATATCCCAGCTCTGTCTCCACAGTCCAGGTATGAAAGATGCACCTGGGTGACCTGTTTCTAAAAACCATATCATACTTAGGAACAGGGAGGTCTCTATCTCCCTTGCCCAGTTAGAGAATGGGAAGGTTATATTCCAAATCTCTTCAAGTTCTCCGTAAGAAGGAGCCCCCAAGTCACAAAATATTATATTTTTGGTGTTTATTAACTAGAGTTCAATTAGGATCCAGATTCAGCATCATGTTGTCTCATGGGCTTAAAGATCAGGGAAAAGAGAAACATCCCATAAACAAGTGTGTGGGTTGACTTGATCTTTTGACTATTGTTCGATTTGGAAAATAAAAATCATAATAATCATATAGCAATGTTCTCAGCAAAGCATTTTTAAAAAATTTCTCTGCTGAGCATCGAAAATAAAAGCCCACACACTCATCATTTCTTATCCAGTATCTGAATCAGTGGGAGAGGCTCAGAGTGTAATCTCAGAGGGCAGAGACTGTGTCTCCACTCTGGGCGGCTTCACACATCTTCAGAACGTAACGAGCTAGATCGTGCGGTCCACAGGCTGGGTTTTGGTACATCTTCACCAGATTAAATGCAATTATAGCTGAGCGCCAATGTGGGGAGGAGGAGGCAAAAGAGAAGATGAGGACTCTGAGGACGTTCATTCCAAGTCCCTAATTCCTGAGCAGACCAGGGGTGGTTCAGGGAAGGTGCTCTCTAGCCAACAGCCCCCCTGCGAATATGTCTGCTGTCCTCTTTGGAACCATTCAATGGCCTCCCACTGAAAATACCTAGAGATGCTAATGATGCCCTTCTGGATGTGGACCCCACTTCTTTTTCTATCCCTCCTCGGATTACTGTCACCTGGGTCCCACTTCCACAGCCTCTCCCGTCTCCAGCCCTGCACGTATGCACTGTTCTCTGCCTGAAACTCCCCTCATCCTGCCCCCTTCCCTCTCCTTTCATTATCTCAGAAACATGCAAGCATTTTGGATGTCAAAGTCATCACCAGTTTCTTGACTCTCCTCCCCTCGGGTTGGGTTAGGGTCCAAATTGAACATCCTCCCAGCACCCTAACACTTCTCCTCTGCAGCTCGTGGAACACCAGCAAATTGCATAATATTAAACTTGTCTTTTCCACCAGGCAGCAAGATCTAAGACACAGAAACCATCTCTCTATCCACTGCTGTGCCCCTAGCAATTAGCGCAATGTCTGAACACAGCTACGCTCGACACTGGCTGCCTCTATCCTTCCTTCCCTCTCTACTTCTCCTGACATCTCCTAAGTCATCCTTCACACCACAGTTCAGAATTTCACAGTGGGCCCCAGGCCAGTTGAGCCCTAGATGAGCCCTCGTGGGTCTAGTCCCAGATATGCATTATTCTCATTTCTTCCGCTTCACCCAGAGTTTTGATGAAAGCTCAATGGATATCCCAAACCAGATTGGTTTCAGCCCCCCATGACCAGCCAAGTGGTGCTGAGCTGAGGAACAGCTCCCGCAAGGCCGGCTGGACCAGAGTGATGGTGGGGATGGAGGTGAGATGCGCGGGCTTTGCATGGAGATGCAAATGATCATAAATGAACTTCAGATGTGACCTGAAGTGCGAAGCAGACACACCTGTCACTCTGCCTCCCAGTCACTGTCCCTGAGTTGAAGGCCATGGAGAAAAGCCATGCCCTTGAGCCCTTTGACCTGCCATCCTGTCATCAAGATCCAGCCTCCTGTTGGAAGAGTGGCAGCCGAGAAGGAAGGAAATGAAAGAGAAGGGGGAGGAAGTCAGAGCTCTGCCCTGCTCTGGGAGAGTCTCTCTGGCTGGACGTCCCTGCAGAAGCAAGATGGCCTTGTTCTTAGCCTTCCTCTGTGACAGCCACACATGGGAAAAGCAGCCCCTCTCATCTGTGAGAAGTGGAGAAGGGACTGGGGAGGCTAGAAAGATGGGACTCTTTATAGAGTCTAATTAGTCATAGATTTATAATCTGCAATAGGCTTCAGTGAAATTTGCCTCTGCAGCTTCAAGTGCTAAGAGAGATAAGCGGGGCTGGAGCGGTGGCTCAGTGGTTACTGTGCTTGCCTGGCATGCGCGAGGAATCGAGTTCAAACCCCAGCACCACGCGCACAGCAAAGTGTCAGAGCAAGGAAAGCCACGTGAAAAACTAAACAAAATTGATTCTCTCTTTCTCTCTCTCACTGTCCCTCTCTCTCTTAAAAAAGAGAGAGAGTGAGAGATAAGTGGCTATCTTGAAAATCATATATTTTGACTACTTTCAATTTTTCAATTTTTATGCCTTTTTCATTTTTTTCCTTAGCACACTCAGGGTGCTTTATGTACACTTTAACGTTTGTCTTCATGATATCGCTATTCTGGGGGAGGGATTATTGTGTACTGGTTTGGCATCTGGCCTTACTGCTTTATGGAGGAAGCTGGCTGTACAGTAGATCCTGCATGGGTTTTGGTTCTGTTGAAGACAGAATTAAAATTCCAATCCCACCCCTTAGCAGCTGTTTGCCTTGATCGAGTGACTCTGCCTCTTTGAGTTTTGTTTTCCTTATCTGGAAAATAAAGACAATGTCTGCCTTGCCTTATGTTCTGTATTTAAAATAATACAGTAATTTGCTGCATAACAACATTTCCATCACCAATGGACCGCATGTGTGACCCCAGAAGACCACGTGGCCTAGTGAGGCCATAGCCACCTTGCTTTGCGTACACGGACTCTGTGATGTTTGCCTATGATAAATCACCTAACGACCTCTTCTTAGAAGTTGCCTGGTCCTCAAGCAATGTGTGGCTATATAAGCAAGTGCACATAGGAAGGCTTCTACATTTAAAATAAGACACATGAGCTCCCTTGAGGCCTGATGTGGTAGCCAGGGCAGGTGCTACCTCCATTCCATAAATGAAGCAGCACAGAGGACACTGAAGCAGAGAGGGTTTCACATGGCCTCAGGCACAGAAAGAATGCACGTGAGGGCCAGGACCAGAACCCAGAGCTCTGAATCCTTCGGCTCCTCTGCTCCCTAAATTAAACTGTTTCCATGAAAGTTGCACATATATGTTCCATCCAAATAACATATATGTTCCATCCAAATAACAAGGAATCTCATTTCTTAATACTCTTCTCTTTTTTTTTATTTTTTTAAAGAGAGAGGGACACTGAGAGAGAGAGAGAGAGAAAGAGAGAATCAATTTTACTTAGTTTTTCATGTGGCTTTCATTGCTCTGACACTGCATTGTGAACGTGGTACTGGGGTTTGAACCTATGTCTTCGTGCATGCCTGGCAAGGACCATAACCACTGAGCCACCACTCCAGCTCTAATACCCCGCTCTTGATGGTTTTAACACAATCAAAAGGCAGCAGATTCCCTTTGGCAAGTCAGTAGATTATAACCGCAACTGGGTCCTGGATTTGGAGTTACGGAAACCAGATTCCAAGCGCCAGCTCACACATCCTATCTCTAAGAAGCAACTGTGTCTCAGTTTTCTCTGCTGCGAAAAAAATTAAGTGAGGGGAAGTTGGGCAAATTTATCATTCTCTCAAATCTAAAATTCAGCGATTGAAGTTTTTCTAATCTTAGACTTGACCTGTCTTCCTATGTTCTCTTTTGAATCAGCAAAAAGAGAACGCAGTCCACACTGTCCTTCGTCACCCTGTCCCTCTGAAGACCACTCCACGCTCAACATACCTGCTATTTCCGGACTTCAGTGACACCCGCAGTGAATAATGCCCTTGTGTATTCACATCTCAAGCCAGAGCATCTATACTCGATTGTGGACCATATTTACACCCAACGCAGAAGAGCACAAATCTCTACCCAAGCCGGGAGACAATTTTCATGCAGAGAATGGAAACTTAAAACTCTCTTTAATACTCAATTCTATCTTGGAAATCTATAGAATGAATATTGATACTATATCCATCTCTGTTTTGCAAACATGCCTCAGAATTTTTGCCTTTCCTTCCTCTCTTCCATACACACTGTGTGCGTGCACATGACTGTTCGCATTTTACTGCCTTAAAATGGGAGCGCCAGGCCCGGGAGGGTAGTGTGACTTAGAAAGCACCTTGCCATAATTTCTCTCCTTAAATCACCCTGAGTGAATGTGAACCAAGGGGGGAAAGACCCCAAACTGAACCACCTGGGGATTTTCCTTGCTGACACCAAAGCCAATTCGGGCCCCACTCTATTCTCTCCAGACTGAGCTGCTACCAACAGGATGACAAGCATCCTTTCAGGAATGAGAAACCATCCAACTCCAATGTCTTACACTTACAGCATAGTAGGTGCTCAATAAACACCTGCTCAGGGGACCAATGACGCATCTCAACATGGAAAAAAGACAAAGTTCATATATGAGAAAAAGATTGTCCAGTACCCAAGGAATCTTCCCAACCCAAATGTCCAATCAGCTACTAACTGGCACTCAGGATTGGAGCCCCTGGGTTTGTCATCAGCACCGAGCTAAGGGGAGACCTTCAAGTTTCACATTTTGCCTTTTGCCTACCTCATCCCCTAAATCGAACTTCTGCATTCTAAGAACAAAGAATAAAAACAAGCAGGCAAATAAAACCTGCATCCTAACCCCATCCCTCGTCTGGGGGGGACTGCACTGGACCAGCAACAAGGTCCTGACAGGAGGAGATGCTGCAAGTCACAGCATGGAGCAGAAGTAAACAAAAACCTGGGGAGGAGTGGAAGGAGCAGCCACCAACTCCCCTGGGGGAAAAATCTGAGCAGCAAAGCCTAAAGACACCAAGAACTCTTGCTTCAGTTTCAAGGCCCTGTTTTTGGCCTCCTCCTGCCTGGGCTCCAAGCTCCTGCTACCGCCTCGTTCTGCCTCAGTTTCCCATTTCCAAAATGACAATCCCCTCCCCGGCCACCACTACTCAGCTTTCCTTGCTCTGTGCCTTCCCGTTCTGCCCACCTAGAGCAGAAGGGTGAGCAAATGGTAGGTCTGTAAAATCCTGCCAGGCTCCCCAGAGGGAGACGCTACAAACCCCCAGAGCCCTTGCACCCACCGTTGCCACAGGGAGGTAAATTGGGTGGGGGGCCCAGGACTGCGTTCCCAACACCTCCCCCACATTCACAGCACTAGAGAGACAATTGCTCCCAGAGGGAAACTGCTTTCCTCGATCTTTAGCTGCTAGGGAAACTCAGATGTTAGGGCAGCCTTCTTACAGAAACCCCCGCTAAAAATACCTATTGGTATATATTTAGCTCCCCCGATACCGTCCTCCTACCAGCAGGCTCCAGGCTAAACCACTCTGCATATGCTACTGGCAAGAAGCCAGGGGTGCATGATGGCAGTTCCCAGCCCTTCTGCAGCACCTTGGCTTTCCTTTCCTTCTCCCTCTCTCCCAAACTGCAGGGGAAGATAGAGAGATGGCTCTTTTCCGTGCCTTTCCTCAGAAGTGATTCCAGGGTAAAAGAGGAAAAAAAAGACGCATGCAACATCTAGAGTCAGAACTAGAATTCCTCTGGCTCCCCTGCATGGCTGAACTGACCCCTGCTGGCCTCTGCAGGGCCCAAGCTCCGCTCAGGGAGCTGTCCTGCTGTCTATCTGTCTCTCCAACCCCCCAACCTCCAAGCACTGGTTCACAGCATTCTTTCTCCTTCTTTGTCCAGCGAAGTCCCACATGGAATGAGTCACATTCCAGTTAAATATTACTTCCTTCAAGAAGTTCTCCCCAGTGCTCCAGAGCTAGGCAGGATGCCCTTCTTCTTGATGTTCATGACATGTGGCCTAACCACCCCTCGTGGGGCACACTTACACCCACCCCGACCCCACCTAGCCTGACACATTGTTGGTACTCAACATTACCTCCAGAGTGACTGCTGGGCCCAGGGTGATGACCTTGACAGTGGGCAGACACGTCCCCAAGGCTTGAACTGTTTCCCCTGCAGTTGAGGAGGAACCAAAACAGGTCATCTCTGCCTGCAAAGTTGGCAAAACTGAGGCAGAGCGTGCTCCGAGCTCATTTGCGTTTTTAACGGGAATGTAGACTATATCACCACCCCAGTGTAGCTCTGTAATGTCAGTACTTTACATAACAATGGGAAATGAAGATTGCAAGAATGGAAAGGGCCAGCAAGCTTTTTTCACCATTGCACCTGAAACTAAAGATGCATAGGGGACAGAAGAAGACTGCATTGCTCCAGTGTCACAGGGACAACTGCTGCCATCTCTGAACTCAAGAGGCAGTATGTCAGGGAGGGAACCCAGCACTGAAATCAACCAGGCTTTATCATACACAACTGACCCCCTTATCTGCAGGAGATCCATTCCAAGATTCCCAGTGGCTACCTAAAACTGCACATCATACTGAATGCTACATATATTGGGTTTTTCTATGCATGAATACCTGTAATAAATTTTAATTTGTAAATTAGTCATAGTCAAAGATGAACAACAATAACAAAATAATGAAATAAAACAAATATAACAACTTAATGTCGTAAAATTGCCAGCATCACAACTCTTGCCATCTGGGGCCATTATTAAATAAAAGAAGGGTGAACTGAACACAAGCACTGAAATTCCTACCTCAAAGGTGCATCTCATAACAGAGCGGCTGCTAAGTATCTTACTGACAGGTAGTATACACCGCATGGATACTCTGGACAAAGGAATGATTTATGTGCCAGGCAGGAGGGAGCAAAATGGGCAAGATCTCATTCTGCAACATTTTAAAACTTACATATTGGTTATTTCTAGAATTTTCTACTTGATATTTTCACACCATGGTTGCCTACAGGTAACTGAAACTAGAGAGCAAGACTTTGGATAAAGGGAGACTGTTATAACAATCATTCAGATATGAGCAAGCCACTTAAATTGTGCCTTAGCTTACTCATCTCTAAAATGGGATTGGGTAATAACAGAACTGAATAATTCTTATCTTGTGGAATCATATTTTAGGATTAGAAATAAAATTTATAAAATGTAGTCTTTGGCACATGATTCAATACATGGCAACTTTTATTATATGATGAATACCAGGTAATGTGACAGTGAATGTGGCTTCCCACATGCCCCTCTTCATCCTACAGTTGCCTCTGGAAGGTTGGAGCTTCACAATTAAGTCTCGACGCAGCCTCTATCACCCAGTAAGCAATCACTATGTGTGACACTGGAACCTCGTAAATAGGCCCCAATGACTGTAAGCCTCTTAAATGGCCCAAGGAGTGAGTCCCAGCTTCCATTTCCCCTGAAAAACAGCAGAACGTGAGCCAACTGGGCAGATGGAGAGGTGGACATGGAACTCAGCAAGACCGAAGGGAAGGTGTGTGTGCAGACAACCCAGCCCCAGCCACCTCTCTGCACTCTTCTCCATATCTTACAGATGAGAAGACAATTTAGGGTGGAGTGGTGATTCAATCCAGTTAGCATTTATTGAATATCAACTCCTTGCCAGACACTGGGCATACAGAGATGACCACCAGGAGTCCCAAGACACAGGCCTCGCCCCCCTTTCCCTCTGCTCACCCATGGAGGAGGAGTGCCCTTGAGTTCCCATGCTCCTCTCATTACGCACCCACTTCAGGTTCAAAACCATTTAAGACTAATGTACAATGGAATTCAAGTAATTTGGAATACTCTGGATGGCCTGGCAAGTGTTTTAGAAATAGCGTCTCCTGAGTTGCGACCAACGCAGGAGAGATTCCAAGTTCTGTAAGACAAAAGTTTGTTAGAGGAATGGCAACACCCGTGTCTTTCAGAAGAAATGAGAGCACGTCAACTTCAGTGATTCTCAGACCTAGCTCCTCCACTCACGTTCAACAGTGATAGCCTAGCTGAGGAAATGAGTGTGTGAGTGAATGAATGAATGAATAAACAAGCCAGTTAGTGACAAAGTCCGCTGGACCTTCTGGCCCAGATTGTACACATCAAACCATGTTAGCGCGAAAGCTCAGTAAGATGCCTTCTTTGCCACAGAGCAGGGAGTTTGACCCAGGTCCTCTGAGAGAAGTCTTAGGGGGAACACATGTGCTCTAGTCCTCTTCAAACCATCCGTGCGGCCCCAGTGTTGGTCTGGGAGCACTTGCCTCGTTATGTCCTTCCTTGGCCCCCAACACACCCGCTGCTTCAAGGGAACCAAAGCAGTGTGAAATCACAGAACTTCAGGACCACAGAGCCCTTGGGACTGTGAGGTGACTGATGAAGAACATTGAAGAAGGAACTTGCATCCAGAAGATGTGGCTCAAGTCCTGGATCTAGAGTCTACTTGTAAATCACACACCCTCCCTGAACCTCAGTTTCTTCATCTTTATTTTATCATTCTTGTTGTGGTTTGATCCAAACTTCATTTAAGTGCCATTGTAGAGGTGGGACTTAAGAGGTGACTGGGTCACGAAGGCACCAACATAATGAATAGACCAAGCTGGTATTGCCAGAGTGGGTTAGTTAAGGTGGGAGTGGGCTCCAGGTGACAGGATGAATCCGGCCAATTTTGTTCTCCTTCTTGTACGTGGTCCTCGTTGCGTGACTCCCTCCTCCATGCTGCGGTCCTTGTTGTGTGATGCCCTCCTCTATGCTGTGGTCCTCGTTGCGTGATGCCCTCCTCCATGCTGTGGCATAGCAAGAAGGCCCTCGCCAGAGGCCAGGGCCAAACTCTTGGACTTCTCAGTCTGCAGAATTGTGAGAAACCCCTGTTCTTTATAAATTACCTAGTTCAGGTATTCTGCTCTAGCAGCAGAAAATAGATGAAGAAGATCCTTTTATGGGATTATGAAGATTAGATAAAGTAATAAGCATAAATGTACATTCAGAACCATGAACACCTTCAGCATGTAGCCCTAAGAATAATAAAGTCAAAAATGACAGGCAGAAGGTAGTGGCCTAGGTCCTCCAAATACTTGTCCCTTAGCAAGGGTCCTGGACGGAAGGTCTTTTGCTGAGCCGGTTCTCTGACACAGCAGCCCCGCCTCCCTTCCCACCTTGCCTCCCCCGCCCTCCATCAACACTGAGCGGAGCTGAGACGCTGTGCAGCCTCAGCCCTGAGGCACTGCGTCATGCTCCAGCACCTGTCACTCCTCCTGCGTGCGGAGTAAAATGTGAGATGACACCTGGCGAGGAGGTGGGAAGTCGGAGCTGTCAGCCTGGACGAGGTCGGCAGGTGCAGGTGTCAGGAAGGCAAAAGGGTGTTGGAGACTGTGTAGCCTGCAGAGGGGTCTGCCTGGGGCAGGGGTGAAATCATCAGCCCTGGATCCAGGGCCTGATTCCAACTCCTGGGTCTGCCACCAAGAAGCAGGTGAGGCTGGAAAACGGCTTAACTTCTCGGAATACTAGGGGACTTGTCTCCAAAGCCTCACGAGATTGGCATTGCAACACATTTCATTAAAACTAAGACCCCAGATAACCGCAAGGCACACCATAATTTAATGTACTGCTATGAAAGAATGGAAGACGCATCCCATCAATTAAACTCTGCCATGCCACCACTGCAAGACACACGCCGACTTCAGAGACGGTGTGCATCCTAGAAGGATGTGACCTCGGAGATGAACACCCTGCGGGCATAGAAGCTAAACAGGATTATCCATTCCAGCAGGTCAGAACCACAGCCGCAGTCCCTCATCAGGGAGGGGAGAGTGTCACACCTTTGCCTGGAGCCCATTTGCTTGTGAATTAAGGAGAAAGAGATCTGTGGATGCTGGGCAGAAAGCTAAACAGTAGCTCTGGAGGGGGGCCAGGAACAAAGTCCTGTTGGTTCAGGCGGAAAGGAGAGAGCAGCAAGGCCACCCACACAGTCACCGAAGTCCAAAGAGCCACTAGAAGAGCGAGATAAGAAGGCTGGGCAGAGAGCCAGACAGGACAACAGACTTGGCCATGCTGGGCACCTGCACCCACTCCTGGCACCACCTGGACACACAGGCAAGGAACGCAGGACCTTCTCAACAAAAGAGCCCTGGACCCTATGAATCTACTCCTCCAACTGCGTGACAACCCTTACTAGAGCACCCTTTGGTCTTCTCTTGTCCAGGCAAATGTTCCTCTACCTCCCCTCACCCATCATATTTCCAAAAGCCAGATCCCCCTGTGACGGACAGTTGACCTGTGACAGCCTCAGGAGATGGTTTCAAGATCTCTCGTGGATAGCAAAACCCACACATGCTCACACACCTTACCTACAGCAGCATCAAATTCACTTAGAACTTGTGCACATCCTCCCTCCTGTATGCTTTAAATTAACTTTAAATCACTCACAGTACCTCACACCATGAAAATGCTATCTAACGAGCTGGTATACCGTACTGTTTAGAGAATAACGGCAAGGAAAGGTGTGTGCCTGTTCAGTTTTTTTCCAGATACTTTCTACCCATGCTTGCTTGAATCTACTACACAGGATCCACAGAAACAGAGGGCTGACTGCACTTCAACCTGTCAAAACGTCAAACAAAAGACGTATGTTGCAGCATCTTTAATAAGTATTTATCACAGCAAAAACATAGAACAGAAAGCAATCTAAGTGTTGAATAATCACAAAATCAAGAAGCTGGGTATGTCTAGTTAATGAACTTCTGATCACTCATTACAGATTTTTACCAAAGTGTGGAATAAGATGTGAGGAGCTTGTAGTCCATTGAGAAAGACAGTAAGATCCCAAGCATCTCAAAGAAAACCTGCTTGGCATCAAAGGACTGGGAAGAAATGTCACAAAATAATCAGGACTTTTTCTCAATCAGCAAAGAGGTTTTTTTCCTTCTTTTGATTTTTTCTGTATTTTCTTTAATGAATATTAAAATAAATAAAGTGAACAAGAAATTTCAAGTAGTCTCTGATGCTTATAGAACTCAGCAGGACCTGTCCTAACATATAATGCACGTGCAATGCACATATTTGTAGCACTTTTCCTCTAGACAGAATGATAACATTCTTACGTGGCCCAGATTCTCATGCACACCTTTATAAAATGAAGTGTATGTCCTTTATCTTCAAGAATATCTAAAACGCTGTCCAGGTTCTATGGCAATGTACTTTTCTAACACTGTGTACAAAATGTATCTTCACATACTAAATCATATTAAAATGCAGGGGTTTTGTTTTTTTTAGAAAAATAGCCTCCAGATAATCCTTTCCTGCAACAACAGATGATTTTAAACATGAATGTCCCCACTCTTTATCCATTCCATCTATTAATAACATTTTGGCTGCTTACAAGCTATATTTCCATCCATTGTATCTTCAGTTATTTCTCTTTCACTTAATCACAATTGGTCTAAAGGGTAAAAATACAAGTCTGTGTTGAATCCATAAGACAATGAATAGGTGCAGCCATTCCCAAGTCCTTGTTTTCCTTCCTCGTTCCTCCCCCTACCAGGAGGATTCTCTGGGGAAAGTTCCTCTTTTTCTCCCCCTCCTAGGTCAATCATAATGGTGGCCACCTATTTTCTCCAACTCAGCTTTCTAGATCTCTCTTCTTTTCCTCTCCAGTTCGCACTACTGTCTCTAGGCAGATGGGTAAGGGAACTTCCATGCCACACCCACATAGGACTGCTCCCCTCCCCATAGACCTGAGAACCACCTGACACAATGACCCACTAGCCACAGAAGCCCCATACAGCCTGCCCAGCACCACATCAATTGCACTGGCTGCCAATGGCCCTGGGTCAGCCCAAGTCCTCACACTCAATTCATATCCTAAGAAAGACTTATCAAATATTTGATCAAACATACTGCCATCTCATACACTCCTGTGACACTGGGTCAGCCCCAACAGAGCACTACTATATTTATATTAATTTTCAAGGAATAACTTGTCACACATTTTAATGTAATTCAATTTTATGCTATCGACAAATCTGCAAATCATTAAAAATTTCTGTTGTCAGTACCTGAGTAGTCATTATTAGATCAGAAAATATGGCTGTGGTCTTGTCCAAGCCCAAAAGAAAATGCACCTGCCTGCATCTTTTGGTTCATCCTTGGGGTTACCTCTTAGACTAGGGCAAGTTGTTTGCTTCAGTGAAAGGTGTCCTCCCTGGGTACGTGAACATTCAGCAAGCCAGCCAAGCCACAGCCACCTGGGAGTCCCGTGGCCTTTGCCTAATGCCATGGGCATCTCCACAAGGTGCCGCCATTCATCAACAGAGAGGTCACCTAATAGCCAGTCCCACTGGGAAACTTATCTTGAAACTTCTTCTTCTCCCCTGCTGTCCACAGTCTGCTCTCCTCCCACCCCTGGGTTCCCTGCACCAGTCATTTTGTGACACCACAGGCTCCCCACACTCACAAAGCAGCAGAGTGAGGGAGAGGACTCACCCGCTGAGGACCACGATGAAGTCCATGACATTCCAGCCATTGCGAAGGTATGAGCCCTTGTGGAAGATGAACCCCAGGGCCACGATTTTGATTCCAGCTTCAAAGCAGAAGATCCCAATGAAGTACGGTTCTGTCTTCTCCTGAACGGTCGAGGAACAGAGGTATCAGTAAGCAAGGACTGTGCTTTATCAGACACCCGCAAAGGCTCATGGGGCCACCTCCCGCACATCTGTGTTGGACCAGCCCCGTACAGGTAGGAAGTGAGGGTGCTGAAGGACAAAGGAGCACTGGGGCTCCAGACTCTCTGTGACTTAGGGAGTACACAGGGCAAGGGGCCAGCTATGGAAGTGGACAGATGTGGGATCGCACCCAGGGACTAGACTTCTGCACCCTGAAGGTCCCTTATGGCCTGGCTTTGCCCTGAAAGAGCTTGCTTCTCCACCGCTGGTCTGCATGCGGGGGCAATCAGGCTGGAGCCACCAACCCACGCATTTGGATCTGAAACAGCCTGTTTGCTCTCTTCAGGGCCAATACGTTATACATGTGAATCACTTCTTTAGGGAGCACACGAACGTCCACTCTTAGCAAGCTGGTAACCACCAACACGCGCGCTGGCTCCTTCCTCCCCTCCTTTGTCCTCCCTTTGTCCTTCCTAAAGTCCCTTAGGAAGGCAGAAAGAAATACATGGCCCTCGTGTCTGCCCTTTTTCCTCTCCTGGCTGCCGTGCAGTGCACACATAGGTGTCTGCAATGCCCTCTCTTCCCTGTAAGTCCCAGCGGGGTTTGTTACTAACTTGTCCCTTGCAGAACTTTCAGGGAGGCAGTAGGAGGGGAGGGAGGGAAATGGAACTGGGGAAAGGGATCCAAGGAAGAGGAAGAATGGGGGAGAAAAGGCAAGGAAGAGAGGAGCACGTACCAGTCTTCGGGACATCGGGGTCTTGTCATCCTCCGGAAGATGCTGCTCCAGGGCCAAGACGATGCAGTTGGCGATGATGGTGGCCAGGATCATGTACTCGAACGGCGTAGGAAAGAGGGAGTTAAGGAACTAATCGACCTGAGAGATGGGGACACCACTTCCACGATGGTTGTGCACAGAAACATACACACTTTACCAACCCCCACGGTGCCTTGTGGCTTGCATGCATGTTAGCAGGCAGGATAGTGCATGGTCCTGAGCACATGGACCCTAGCCATTGGCGCGGGGCTGAAGACACAAAGCATCTTCTCCAAGAGAAGGAAGTAGCCAGGGAACAACAGAGTCAGGCACAGGGCAGACACCAGGTACAGAGCGAATCCCAAGACAAATCCAGGAACCAACTGGGCTGTATGGACATGGCACAAGGAAGGCAGGCGCATGCTTGACTCTAGCAAGCCCCTGGGTTGTGTGATTGTGGCTGCCGGTTGCCCACTGAGAACATCTGGAGCTTTCTCCACAACCTCTGATTGACTGAGGGAAAGAAACCATTCTCCCCATGTGAACCCCTTCATTTTATGGGGCCAGGAGAAGCTCACTTTGTACATCCCCACATCTACAGGGAACAGAAAGACGTAGCATGAGTCTAAACTGAGGATGAGGAAGTCCACGTCTCTAGGAACCAAACTTCAGATCAAGTAAATGAATGCAGGTTTTTTCTATTATATTTCTCTATTTTTTTCTATTATATTTATATTTTTTTCTATTTATTTCTCTGAAGACAGGTGAGGGGCTCTCTGTGCTTTTGTGAAAACAGGAGGATGACTCATCTCTGTCATCCTGACTCCTGCAGAAAGGTTTTGCTGCAAGCTTGGGTGAGTGAGGTGCCTGTTAGAGAGAGAGAGAGCGCACCCAGTCATTCTGCAGGTTGGGATTTCATTCTGCAACTATTACAACAAACACAGGTGAGCTATGGCCACTGGTCTTGCAGAGTAACCTGTGCTCTGGAAGATTCCAGAATCCAGGAAGAAGAGAAGAGCAGCACATCTGGCAAAGGGAGGAAAGGGAAAGGACCATTCTCCTGTCTCCCTGCAGACTCCAGCTGTCTAAGTAGGACACACACAGGGACTGGAGCCCTCCCTTCCAGTACAAAAGGGCAAACCATAAATATGTCCCCTGGATCCTCCTGTCCCAGCCCTGCTGTAATACTGCACTTAGGGCATCTCTGGGGACAGGCAGGACACAAGACACTCTGCAGGCAGAAGCCAAGTGTGCGCCTAGATGCCAGTGGCCAGCCAGTTACTCTGGACATGGTGCTAGCATGGGAGGCTGCAGGGGGAGGTGATTGGCTGCATGCGAACTACAATCCATCTACGTCCCTGTGGCAGTGCCATCTCCTCCCCCAACACTATGTGTCCTTGAGCCACAGGCATTCTCCTGCAGCTGGCCATCCTTCCTTCTCACCCATCTCCAGCACTCACTATCCCTTTACCCCAGGGACAGCTCTGCCGTCCTCTGCTTTCCCACCAGACCTGAAAACTGGAGGGACTGCAGAGGATCTCCAGACATACCCCTGCCGCCACATCCTACCGTGCTTGCCTGAGTCCTCCCAGTCAGAGGGGAGCCTTGCTGGGCAGAAGCCCCTTAGCACCCTGGGCATTCCTCCTCCAGGCAGCACTCTGAAAACCAAGGTCAGCCCCCGACAGCTAAGCATGCTGCAGGCACACTCCCAACTTGCTGTCCACCCTCTTGTGACAAGAGCCCCCGACAAAATCACCAGAGTCCACTGCTGACAGAGAAAGAGCTCTTCCCCACAGCTGGCTCCAATTCAGAGCTCCCAATGTAGAATAACAAGGGACCACTCCAGGGCCTGGTATCCCACAGGACCTCTGAACAGACCCAGCTGTCCTGGGCCTGGTGCAGATACCCCAGGATTCCCAGACTCATTTGGCAAAATGCAGATGAGAACACGGCAGAAGTGGTGGCAGAGGAACCTACATCCTTGCCTGATAACAGCCTCAGAGGCAGGTCTGGAAATGGCACTGATGACACGCCTCAGGTCACTGATGAATGGCAGAAACTGAGCACAAGTAGGGCACCATTTCTACTATGCCGGTTGTGAAATACTAGTGCTGTAGAGTTGCAATGAGATAAACTAGGGAAAGCCCAGGTTAAGTCAGGGTGAGCCCGTGTCATCCCATCAGGACTTCTTGGAGCTTTCAACATTACTGCATACAGTACACAACCTTACACACACACACACACACACATACACACACACACGGAACTAGGAACAGGACACAGCATATCCCAGACTGTTTCACCACATAACCTTTTTTCAGAGCATCTCTCTTGGGAGTGGTGCTCACAGGAACATACTTGGGGAGCCCTGATACAAAGGGCATCCCCAAGAGGAGGCAAAGGTGGCTGGCAGCTCTGACTGGTGAAACTGATGTCTCTTCCACATCACCCACTGTCCTTGCTCTTAACAAAACTGTTCACAAAAGTATAGGGCTCACCGGGCCATTCTCCATGGCTAGAAATCCCCTATGCATGCCCAGAACATCTGAGAAGACAGGGAGTAAGCATTTCCTCATCCAAGCTATAGATGCCGCTAGCTCGCATAGCACTACCTGGCTCTATGGTGGCTTTATTGAGACTTCTTCCCCTAAAAGCCTGAAAGTGACCACCACAGCCTAGACATTCACGAGCTCCTGGGTGCCAAGACGGGTCCTGGCAGCCATGCACCTCTGAGGACATTCAACCCAGTAATACCCACTTGGATTGCTGCAGCTCCCCTGCCAGCCCCATGCCCCAACCCTCGCTCCTCACTCCTTCTTCCACATCTGCCTCTTCCTGGCAGATCATCTCAGTCTATAGGTCCCCACCAGGACCTTTAACCTCAACTGGCCCAACTGAAGATAGGTGAGGCCCGTTGGGCATCAGGAAAGTGTGGCCATCACCCCTGAAGAATGGTCAGCAGAGGAGAATGGCCCAGGGCTGATGCATCAAGTCCCGGTCACTGGCAGGTATCTGATGGTTGAAAAGTCACAAGGTCTCCAAGACTCAGAGACTAGAATCAAAAGATAGAAGTTCAGTAACTCATGGGTTCTGGAAAGACTTCCTATCCTAGACATATCTTCTTCCTACTTTCTGATGTCTAAGGACTTATTCAGAGCAGAAATCCTTTAGCTTAAAATTTTGAAAATTGCACAAATACATAGGCCCTGGAGAGGGATGTCCCTGGAGGCACTGCAGATCTAGGCCAGATGAATTCAGTCTGGGGTAACAAAGAATGTGAGCTGAGATTTTTGATGTGTAAGCAAGTTTGAAACCACAGAGATCCCACGTTGTCTGTGGGCTAGGTGAAAGAAAAGAGAGGAACTGGAAATCTTAGGGGAGTCAGGCAGAAGAAAAGAACCCACACCTCTGGCTTCCACCACTTGCCACTACATCCCTTTCTTGAAACCTCTTTTCCGCTTCCCTTTCTGAGGAAGGCACAAAGAAAAGTTATTTCACACTTCGGTACTTTTTCCATCACCTGCATGGCCTTTCTCCTCCTTCCTGGTCGTATGTCACACACAAACTGAATTATCACTTTGTGAAATTTCTCCTTATGCCTCATTTCTCTTCGCATGCCATCTTTGTTTACATTATTTATCTTCCCCAAGAAACTACAACTTGAAACAGGTGTTTACCACACCTATAATCCCAGTGTCTCAGGAAGCTAAGGCAGGAAGACCACAAGTTTGAAGCCAGCCTCGGCAACTTAGCAAGACTCTATTGCAAATTTTTTTTAAAAAATCAAAAAAGGCTTGGGCTGTAGCTCAATGGTAGAGTATCTCTGGGTTCGAATCCCTGAACCAAGGAAAAGAAAGTGGCAGTGTTTAGCAGAGAACTTGGCACATAGTAGGAGCTTAATAAATGTTAAATGCAGGAATGAATGGGATGGTGTCCCCTAGAGGAGCAGCTCCATGGAGGATCCATTATTAAAACAGGTGTTGTCACTGAGTCTGGCTCAGGCAGGGCTCCTGCTCACTCCACCTCTGCAGGCTGACTCCCTTTCTTCCCACCAGCCTTCATCACAATACCAACAGCATACACATGAGACACGAGGCATCAGAAAATTACACCTATGAGCAATTAGGATCACGATTAAAAGCTCTGGTCCAGAAGTCAGACCATCTGAATTTGAAATCTGACTAGTTCAGTGGCCTTGAATTGGTTCTTAAACTCTCTGAGCCTCAGTATTCTTATCCATAAAGAGGTACTATACATCTGATATATAATATGGTGACTAAAGAAAATAATTAATGAAATAAGCTTAGCATAAATTCATCTATTATTAGAATTTATGTCAAATACAAGGACATTGATATAAATTTTTTCTTTTTGGTACTTTTCGATACTTCTTCAAAATACTTATTTCCTTTTTCAAAAGCAGGTATCAAAGTTCTTCCTGGGTTAAAGTTGTGTTGTTGATAAACTTAAACTTTTTATTTTACCCAAACGTGAATAGAGTGATCACTGTCTCATGGATATATAGATACAAACTTGAAAACAACGGGGATCTGCTCCAAAATATGGGTGATGGTTCTATGCAATGATTTCAAACCCTCCAGCAGAGGCTCTGCCATGTCTGCAAAGGCAAGAGCCTGGTCTGCAAATCAGGACCCCCCAGGACGAGCTAATGCACCTTGCACGCCAAACGAAGACGTGACTTGGAATGGTCATAGGAAGCTCCAGGTTGCCATGGCCTCAAAGCACAACATCTTCCCTGCCAATCACAGAAGGGACAGAAGAAAAGCCCGGGCAGGACTCTGAGTCTCTGTGCAGGAAGTCATGGACTCGCATGACAATCTGTGCCTGACACAAAGCATATTTTGAAGAAGAATGTCCATCCCCAGGTGTCTGGATTGCTTGTGTTTTGAGATCCTGAAAAAATGAGCAGCGAGGCCTAGGGGCAGAGGGCAGAGGCTTTGCCAGCTCCTCCACTTCTCTAACCCCGGTGCCTAGCACTGTGCGTGACACACAGTGGACAGCCAATAGCTGTGATCTAACAGACCAATAATTAATAGCCAGTCAATAAAGGAATAGCATAGGGAAACCAGAGCCAAAAGCACCCTTATAAAAGGAGCCCCAGGGCTGGAGGGGTGGCTCAGTGGTTATGGCGCTTGCCTGGCATGTGCCAAGTACGTGACTTAAAACCCCAGCACCATGTACACAACAAAGTGTTGGAGCAAGGAAAGCCACGTGAAAAACTAAATAAAATTGATTCTCTCTCTCCCTCTCTCCCCCCCACCTTTCTGTCCCTCTCTCTTTAAAAAATTTTTAAAAATAAAAGGAGCCCCATATTCTCTCCACACTGTACATCCATTTGAACGTTTTGTACTGTATACTATGGGCATAAATTATCTATTAGAAGAAAGGGAACCAGCATGCATAGACGATCCCTTTAATGTCGAGAGAGAAGGGGAACATTCTTGAAGGAAGGATAATGAGTTGACTTTGGGTAGTCAGGCTACTTTCACTTTCCTCTTCACTTGGTCCATTATCTGATTGTTATAATGAACACATATTAACGTATAATCATAAAATCAATTAAAGCAATATGAGTTATGAAAACCATCAAACCAATAGAAAAATCCATCCCAAAATGAGAGGAAGGAGGAAGGTGACAGTCAGACAAGATTTCTGAGAGGATCAAATGACAAAGGACAAAGGAACCGGCCAGACCAAATGAGGAAATGACCGTGAACCAGCCTGGATGGAGATCAGCAAGGAGGCCTTCCCTCCTGTCTCCTGTGCCTCAGCAATCTCCCCAAACACTGCTGCTCTCCCTCTCCCTCTGAGCCGGTTAATGAGGACTTGTGTGGCTGCAGCTCTCCCTTCCCCTTCCCTGTCTAGCAGATTCAAGACAATCGTTAGGGAAATGATAAAAATAGGTTCACTTATTGATCTATCTCCTTTACCCAATGCTCTTTCCTTCAGCCAGTTGACTTGTTTCCTTAGCAACACAACTAACTGGAGCAGCCTGCTCGGCCTGCACACCTGTCATTTGTGCAAATCCTTCTTGAGCACAGAAAGCTGGGGACAAGGGAGTGGCCGACCCCTGGCTCCCAGGGGCTGGCACCGACCAGCACAGCTGCTCCTGTCACTCACTACCTCTCAGGTTTCCACCTGCAGGTTAGGCGGGGAAGGACTTCAGCCATCAGCAGGAAATGGAGGATATTGCAGGGGAGACACACACCTCTACTGCCACCAGGATGCTTCCCCAGACCCTCTGCACTCAGCTGTGTTCTCTGACGTCAAAACCTCTGCATTCAATGTACAGAGAGCTGAGGAGCACAAGGGGCAGGTGGGAGGCGGAATGCTATGTTCTCCGCCAGCTCCAGGCATAGTGGAACAGCCTGGGGCCACTCCAGCACCTTCCTGCAACTCCTGGGATATCTGGAGGGACCCACAGTGTCCAGGGAGGCACATCTCAGCCTCCTTTAGCCAGGGCCCACCTCTCCCCCCAAGCCCATCCTCTTTTCTCCCTTCAACCTCCTGACCTGGGGTGCTTGATTCTAATGGAACAGTGTCAGAGGATGGCCTGGATGCCTCTATGTGCACCTTCCCACCTCTTCCTCACCTGCACACAAATATCATTCTAACACATGGTGCTGATTCAAAGACAGTATTTGGGGAAGAACCTCTCTATCCTGCCACTCCATCAAAAGCTCTATATCAAAGAGACATTTGAAATATGAAGGGTGGTGAAATATAGCTCTTCAAGGGTTCCATGCCATTTTTGATGAGAAATATCAGGATCTTCCTCAAGATAGAA
Source organism: Aplodontia rufa (assembly GCA_004027875.1). Classification (NCBI taxonomy): domain Eukaryota; kingdom Metazoa; phylum Chordata; class Mammalia; order Rodentia; family Aplodontiidae; genus Aplodontia; species Aplodontia rufa. The sequence continues at coordinate 27,996 of PVKS010004535.1, forward strand.
TGCAGTGGAGAAAATGTAACTTGACAAATAGAAACAGAGCCAGGCTCCCATTGCCTAAGCTGTCCCAACACAGCACTCGTGAATCAGGGGAAAACCACCACCACCCAATCTCTGGGAACAAACAAAATACACAAAAGGATCAATGCTTAAAATGATACATGCATATAAAAACCCTCTGAAAACTGTAAGGCACTACACAAATGCACAGCCGCTTTTATTATCCTACTAAATCAATCTAGAAGCGTCTGCTGCAGTTCAAAGCTTTGGGGAAAGCATCTGCCAGTGGTCTCAGCCTAGAGGAGGGGGGTGGCTGCAGCTATGGGCAGACACCGAAGCCACCCACCCTAATGAAGAATTGAAAAGAAAATTATGGTAATGGGCCTCTGGGAAGACAGCAAAGAAATCTGGCCCAGAACCTCCTGGGAATATGGAAAGCAGATCCAAAAGCCAGTGTCCAGAGGAGGATTTATGAAGCTGATGGCTCTGACGCTATCTCTTCCAGTGATTAGAGGGGGTATTAATCACACCCAAGGCTGGGGCTAAGGGCAGGAGGACTGGAACCACCACAGAAGTCGGCTCTGGCTCCTACAGACCCTGATGGAAGTGCAGTGAGATCATGCTGATGAGATCACATCCCCCTCGCCTGGGCCTGCTGGGAAAGATACATCTGTCCTGGAGGGACAAGTGAGATCAAAGAGATAGGGTCTGTGCCTAAAACAGGCATGGCCATCGCCCTGGCCATGGCTTCAGCACAGCATCCACACCTCCCACGAGCTGCCAAATTCTTCCAGGAAGCCCTGCCTCCTAACCTGTCTGACCCCTCCAACAGGGCTCCCCAGTGCCTCTCTGCAAACCACCCTGCCTACTGGGGTGGAAGGACTCAGGCTGATGGCAAGCCCTGATGCAAGGAGTCCCCGTCCAGAGGTCCAGAGCAGAATGTGCTCCTCTATGCGCGCCCTCTGGACTTCTGAGCACCCACTCCCATGGCAAGATGGGGTGGCCCAAAGGAGGCCAAGCCAGAGAAGAGAACAGAGAGCACCACATTCTCTGGGGTTCTGAGAAGCTACAGACAAACTTCTCAGCATCCCCAAAAATAAATGCTAATTTTCTGAACTTGTCAACATATGGACCACCCTTGCATTCAAAGTAAGCCACGCCCTCAACGCCATTTCCATCTCCTTTTTAATCCTTACTTTTGGCTTCTGTCTCTGTTGGGCTGATCAGCAGAGGGCAGACCATACATCACCTTCAAAGGCAGGAGGGCTAAAGCACTACACTTCTCTGTGTGTAATTATCACTGCACAACTTTAGCCACAAATGGAAAACCACACTGTATCCCCACTCACCCACCCATGGCAGGAGAAATGCACCGTCAACAAGCAGAAAAAATGAGCAAGAAGGTTCTGCACAGTCTATGCTGTCCTATGTCATTATCTCACCACTTCCCCCAGTTCCTTAGTGCATTGTTTTGTTTTTGTTTTTTAAGAAAGAGAGGATAGTGAGAGGGAGAGCAAGAAAGAAGCAATTTTTTATTTAGTTTTTCATGTGATCCTTGATGATCCAACACTTTGTTGCGTATGTGGTGCTGGGGTTCGAACTCCTGTACTCGCACATGCAAGGCAAGCACCATAACTGCAGAGCTAATGCTCCAGCCCACCCAATCTCATCTTTAAAAGAATAAATAAATAAATAAAAAGAAAGATCAGATTGAAAAACCAAATCTGTTGTCTTTTTTTTAAAACAAAACAACACAAAAATGTGTCACATGACTTTAAGCCTTAACATCAGTTTTTTAACTCCGGTTTCCATGGTGGTGGGATGCAACCTGCCATCACCATGACAACTGCTGCCTCTGTTCAAATCCACCATCTGACAGGAACCCTGAACACACGTGCACACCTCCCCCTGCTCTTTCTTTCTCTGTCTCTCTCCCCCCATGTCTTTCACTCCTTGTCTGCTGTCTGTCTGTCTGTCTCTCTCTCTCTCTCTTTCTCTCTCTCTTTCTGTCTTGCTGTCAAAAAGATGGAAATGCCATTACAGTTACTCTTAATGACTTAATCCCTAATGAATGAAAGACAAAGAAAGCAGAGTTGGGAATACAACAAAAAGAACCCCTAAAGGGATTCCTTTTTGCCCCTCTCTTATTGAGGACATGGACTCTGTCAATCAAAATGAGAGCTCTTTAGCATCACCAGCTTATTATCCGCTGTGAAGCTATGTCCCACCTCTCATCCTTTTAGATCAAAGACCCCAACCTGACTCCTACGATCCTGCCCACTTCCTAAAGGAAGACCACATTACTGCCATTTTCATGAAGCAGCCCCAGACCCATCCTCACCAGCTTCGCAAATCGGGGAGGTGCTGGCTCTGGGAAATAAGACGGCTGTGCTTCCCGCCTCTCTTGGCTGCTAGTGCCCTCTCGGTTACAGTCAGCTGCAAGAGTCTTAACAAATTCACTTGTTACGTGTCTTACTGGATCCTGGACTCAAAAGGCTGTCATTCGACACACAGTTTTGTTGATCAGGAGACAAATGATTGAACGCTATGGAAAAGCGAAGAATGAAAAGGGAAACACTAAAAGCCTCTGAAAGAAAACAAACCAGTAGTGGGGAAATTACCTGTTTCAGAAGCCAGAATTTGTGTTTTGATGACACTCTGACAAATTTGCACCCGTCAAGAGTTCTGGCAGCAGTAGCACTTTAGGGAAAGGCTGTGAGCCACGATCAGCAGCCGCACTCCAGAGTGCACCCCACTTCCTACCGACACCTGCATCATGGGATGTCAGGTGGTCCTCAGGACGTTTAAAGAAAATGCAAAGCCTTCTGTGGAAGAGACCATAGATCACCTCTGGCAGAATTTTTGCTTCCCTTTGAAAACTGCACCTGCACCCCAGGGTTGAAAGACAACCCCTGAGCCTGAAAACCACATGAGAAAATGTTGAAGGAACTAAGGAACACTCAGCTGGGAAAGAGAAGACTTGAAATACATCACAGCTGCTTTTGAATATCCAGGGGGTAGCTTGTATCAGGGGCTTTCATTTTCTTTAAATTATTTCAGAGCGAGACCCACTCAAAGGCTGTTCCACAAGTGAATGGATTACTTCAAGTAGCAAATGAAGTGCAGAGCTAATAAATACAGAACATCAGAAAGAAAAGCCCTTGTGTGTAACATTTGCCAATTTTTAGGGTGTAAATACTCTATTTGCAGCCGATTTCAAGTTAGTGAGTTACGTCACTGAACGTGGAATTGGGAGGAGGGAGACACAGGACATGCCAGTTCCAGTCCACCACTTACTGTAAGTGCCAACACATCTCTGGGAGATTGTCAAGGACTTTGAGGAAGAGCTGTCCATATGTGACATTTGTCAGGCTAGGTACAGGTAGGAGACAAGGTCAATGAGTCTTCAGTCACCTACTGGAGGGTCTCCTGGATGAGCATGACTCATTCTGTCCCTTAGATTCAAACTGTCCCCTTATCTAGACCTGTGTTCAGGAGTCTAGAGCATCACTCTCATCGCAGAAAGCTGGGGTGCCCTAAGCAGCCTCAGGTGAATGTTTTTGCCAAAACAGTGCAACATAAGAATTAATCACCCCATTCTCTCAGGCTGAATTACAGCATACCCAAGGGGCTCCTGCTATTCCCCCACAGCTTCCAAGGGACACGTGATCAAAGCACACTTGAAAGGCATAGAAACAAAACAGGTGAAAGGCTGTTGCTTCAGCCTCAGCAAAACTGGAGACTAACTGAGAAAGCTTTGAAAAATTAAGGACACAATATCCCACCTCCAGAAATTGCGAAGTCTTGGCTGCTATCGGGACGGCAGCATTTCTAGGAGTTCCCAGACTGATTCTAATGTGCAACCAGGGAAGAGAAGCCTGCTTTCAATGCTGGACACCATGAGAGCTACCTGTGTCCTCAAATCAGTGCAATGACACTTGCAGAAGCTGAAATCCCAGAGGCACGAGGCCAGGGATTGATATGGCAACTATCCCAGCTCATTCTTTTGACAGACGTAGATACTGAGACCCGCGGAGGAATGAGACTCTTCCAGAAACACTCCCGACTCTCAGCTCTATACCCTGAAAATCTTGGCAAACTCTCATAAGAACAATCAAATAAAACTCCCTGAGGCTGGGGGTGTGGTTCAGTGGTAGAGCACTTGCCTAACATGCAAGAGGCCCTGGGTTCAAGCCCCAGTACCACAAACAAAAAGTTCCCTATCTCCTACCTTGAATTGAGGGTTCTAAAAAATAAATGGCTCTTTTTATTTGAACTTTGGTCCTCCTTCCCAAGCCTACTCAATTATTCTTAAAGAGGACATTTCCTAAGAGAGGGTCTGGACCGTTCACCTTTCCTGGGGTCTCTGAAGAGCGAGAAAACATTCTGAGATGGGCCCTTTGCCTGAGCATTCACCCATCCTCCCATCTGCTGAGACCTATTCTTTGTTTTTATACTGGGCAGAAGTCTGCTGGCTACTGAGTCCTCTACTACATTTCATATGATTCTCCAGTGACATTTTTGGGAAAGGAGAAGATTAACCATTGACCTCATTCATTGTTTCCCAGTCTCCCAGGTGGCTTCACCCCTATAAATAATCCTTCTCTTGTCCATCCCTACTTCTTTTTGTTATTGTTAATCATGATCCTTGGATCCAGCCTCCGGTGCCCCAAGAGAAACAACCGAAACACACTTGCTAAAAAAAGGATAAGGAGCTCTTGGGAGACAAGGAAGGGGTGGAAGAATAACGTCTGAGCAGGAAAAGGGTATGGAGGAAAAGAAGAGAAAAGGGTAATACAAAAAGTCCCACACTTAGGAGCCCTGGGTTCTAGGCTCTGTGCTGCCATTCACTAAGAAACTCATGGTAAGTGTCTTAGTATCTTGGGCCTTCAGCTTTTTTACAGATAAGTAAGGATCTGATTCGAGTTTCTTGGGTCCCTGTGACTCTAATGCTCTCTTATCCACTGATGCTGGCAGGAACACTATGGGAAGGGAAGTGAGAGAGAAAGTCCATTACGACAATTGAAAGAAGTCACTTTTGGTAAAACTACTAGTGAGAACATCCCAACAGCAACATTCAAAATGGAAATCCTGGCACACCTAGGAACACCTTTAAAGTGTCTAAAGTCCATACAAACATTTCTAAATTTTCAAGAAGAGGAGCTCCGTGAAAAGTTGGATTAGCAAGAAACTTTCCTAGCAGACAGTAAATAAAACAGTGAGGCTCCCTATCATGGTGGCCTGGGGATGAACAAACCTTCTGCAAGCCTTCCCTACTTTCTATCAAGATGTGATTCTTTTCCACAGCCTCCTATCACCCCCAACACCATCTCCTTAAAAAGCTACAAAAACAGAAGCTTTCAAGAAGCCAAAGTTCAAGGAAAAGTCAGGGAAGCTGCCGCCCCCACACCGCAACCCACATGAGGCGTACCCTGGAACAGAGAGGGCTGAGGGGAGGCTTCTCTGAGTGCTGGAAAAAAGAAAATGGACTTGCCATGCTAATATTGAAAGAAAGCTGGCATGTTCAAACCAAAGGCTCTCTGCAGAGCTGCAAAGGTAGCACGGCAGTGGAACTTTGGGGGAAGGAGGAAGACAAACTAGCAAAGATCCCAGAAACTAACCCAAGTTCACCTTTCAATGATACAGCACAAGATAGCCCAGATCCTTTTCAAGATGACCATGGTGATGGATAAGGGATTCTTGCTCCTTTCCCGCCTACTGATCCTTCACTCTTCCATAGGACTAGCCCAACGTGTGCCACGCATACAGTCACAGCGTCCCCTAAAAAAGATAGGAAGAATTCCCACCAGTCTTCTGGTCTGGCTGAGACAGTGTGGTACAAAGGAAAAAGAATCTCCAACAGAGCTGGTTAGACCACATCTACCCGAGACCTTGGGCTAGTCATCTATAAACTGAGAATAACAACATCCACTTCACACAAGGTTGGACTGAATAACATATAACTCTAAGGCACGCTGCTGAGTGCCTATCACCTGATGCGCATTCATCGAAAGTTAGTTTCCTGCATCTATTCCCAGGTATGAATACCAACGAATAAAAGCTCTCCAGCCCTCGACAACAGTCCCTGTAGACTGTTGGTAAAATATGACAATAACAGAAAAGGGGAGATGAGAAATCTTATGAGTGCGCAGGGCTCCTCTAAATGCAGCTTCTTTCAAGCACAAGTGTGGAAAGCCACCGGACAGTTCCAACAGCCAAGCTTCTATCCTTGCCTTTGCTGTCTTGAGTCTGTCTGCTGATACTGGTGACATAAGTGAGCTCAGGCTTTCAAAGCCTGCACAGGAAAGGAGGAGGGAGGGTGTTGGCTACTTTCAAATCATCACCAGGGAGACAGGTTACCCAGAGAAGAAGCACCCTTACCAACAGAACTTCAGGGTGGGTGAGGTGTGGACAGCCATCTCAAAAATAAATAAACACACACGTGTATAACTCTCTATGAGCAAGGAGCATTATCTTGCCAAAATTCCCAGATCCTCTGAATTTACATGGGCCCACATTCCCCAAACCTGCCCCCTCACTCCACCTCCACACAAGCCCGTATCCTTCAACCACTCCTCATATCAACAGGCCAGAAGAACACGTGCATCCACATGGCTCCGCTCTCACAAATACAGATTTCTATGCAGCTACCATTCAAAGTGAGCAGAAAGACACGATGGCTCCTGTAGCTTTCTTAGGCCCACTCGTTAATTTCCTTTGAGGCTCTGTCTGGTTTCCAGAAGCCAAGCGGTACATCCTAATTCTCCGTTCTCATCCACACCAGCACCCAGTTCCCCCAGGTAAAACACCCTGCAGTACGATGGGCAGCTTCCCTCCCCACGCACAGCACTCTAGCCCTTTCAGAAGCTTCCCCCACAGTTCATGGGCTCCAATTCTGATGCTCGCCTCTGATAGAACACGGCAGACCTTGAATAACCAAGGAACTGAAATGACAGGGAGCAGCCAGCTGGAAGGCTGACCCCTGCTAAGAAAATCTGCCCAGGGCTCAAGTGAGGATGGGCAGAAGGATCTTTCCATACGCCATCAATCAGGCCATCTGAAATGTTTGGTTACCATTTCTGCAAAAATAAAATCAAGTTAGTTTGTTTAAGGATGTGGATGATTTCAGACATCTAATCTGCTTTTATCAAATGCTGGTTGGGAAAATTCTGCCCCATTATTGCTTCTGAAGATTTTTGTTTCCAAATGTGTCATTAGGGACAATACTGGAATAAAAATCAACATTAGAAACATACAAAGGAAAATGGGGTTTTGTTTGCTTGTTTTGTGTGTGTGTGTGTGAGAGAGAGAGAGAGAGAGAGGGAGAGAGAGAGAAATTGGGGTTGAACACTGAGGCACCAATGCTAGGCAAGTGATCTGCTACTGAGGTATATCCCCAGCCCTCTTTTTAAATTTTTTTTTGAGGAAGGGGGTCTCTAAATTGCCCAAGCTGGCCTCAAAATTGCCATTGTCCAGCCACAGCCTCCCACATAGCTGGGATTACAAGAGTGTGCCACCACATCCTATGGAAGACAGTTTTTCATATAGGTAATTTGAAATATTATTTTTAAATGTGAACCTAAAAACTTTGAGAAGGGAAATAACAGGCTCATATAAAGACTATCTAGTTGCAGTGGTTAAGAACACTGGCTCTGGGGCTGGAGCAGTGGCTCAAGGGCTACGTGCTTGCCTGGCGTGCAGGAGGACATGGATTCAAGTCCCAGCAACACGTACACAATGAAGTGTCAGAGCAACGAAAGCCACATGAAAAACTAAATAAAACTGATGCTTCTCTCTCTCTCTCTCTCACTGTCCCTCTCTCTTTATTTTAAATAAATAAATAAATAAAACTGGCTCTGATCGGCTTCCAGCTGTCACTCACTGTGTAATCTCAGGCAAATGACTTAACTTCTCCCTTGACTATGAAATGCAGAAAAAGAGAATGCGTACCTGCATAGGAATAAATGCAATGATCCATGAATAGCACTTAGGCCAGTAATCTGGCACACAGCAAATGCTCAATGGAAGTTAGATATTTATAAGCTCTATCAGCATTAACACTGCTGCTGTTACCTGGCATGCTTGCAAGGGGCTTTCGTATACATTGACCAACGCTAACCTCACAACAGTTCTACAAATCAAGATCAGCAAAGCAAGAAAAATTAGCTTCACCTCACCCTGAAGACCAAAGCTCAGGAAGGTAACAGACAGAGGCAAGGTCGCATGGACTGCCCCTGGGAAAACTCAGGTCAGAAATCTACCAAGAGTCCAGTGGAAGTGAGACAGTATACGGCATTGTTAGAAGGGGGAAACTTGGCTACAGATGAATCAACCTAAATTAACCAGATACTAGTAAGAGGATCATTCACAGCTCTAGGCCAAACGCCATTCTACACACTGGATAAAAATCCTACAAATCCATCCTATAGGTAAAATTACCATTCCTATTTTATATTTAATGAATCCCAGGCATAATCAAGGTTAAGCAGGTTGCTGAGGTGTACAGCTAGAAACTGCAGAGGTGTTCCTGAGATTTGAATCCAGAGGTTACATTTTGACACGTGAAAGTTTCCGAGTAGAGACTGATAAATCCTGAGCTCCAAGACAAACCATTCATCAACTGGGCGTTGGAACAGATAATGTCTCCCATCCCTTCAACTTCTAAGATTCTTTCATCGTCCAGGAAAGAAATAAAATATTGCCTGAGTCTCTAAAAATGATACCTAAATTGGACTTTGGAGAAAGCAAGATGCTATATCCCAACTTATAATTGATACGGAATAGTCATGAAAGCATGACTGATTTCAGTAAAGCATGTGACAATATTTTTACAGACAAAATAAGAGAAAGGTCAGTTAAAGCACTGTCCAGATCTGAGAAAAGCTAAACGGCTGATGCACGTTGGCTAATGTGCTGGTGGCAGCAGAAACGGAGTCCCAATCCCAACCATGCTTGTATCAGTTATTTGAATAACAGCATAAAGCATGTACTTATCAGAACCACAGAGGGCACAGAGCTCAGGGTGGGGAGCTAACGCACTAAAGACCAGTTCCAGAGATAACCTGTCAACAGGAATTGTGAAACTTTGGGAGTCTAACCACCTGCATTCAAGTTCATGGTGGTAACCTTCATCTTCTTTGGCCTTGATTTCTCATATTTAAAGCATAGATAATAACATTTATCTCACTGGCTTATTGGTTTGTTTAAACGCAGAGAGTCTGAAATTTCGTGGATGCTCGACTAATATTAGTTCCCTGTTCTCACTTGAAAAGGATCTCTACACGATGGATGACAGGATCAAAAGCAAGGAGATAAAATGTACATGAAATAAGCTGAGTTCTGAATCTAGATTCAAAAATTAAACTGAGTGAGACCAGAATGAGGGGAAAGGACACTTCATCAATTCATATTAAAAGAATCTAAGGGTTTTTGGTGACTACAACCTCAGGTCAAGTTAGAAATAGATGTAATTTCTTTTAAGGAAAGAAAAAACTAAGAAAAAGGGATTTTAATTGAAGCAGATGTGTTAAATGACAATTTTGACAAGTACTGTTCTATGTTCTTGTAATTTAAAGAACTTACAGATAACGGCCCCTTCAGAGGTGTAAACCCACCTCTGAAGCTCCTTCACATGTCATACTTGTATTCAAAGGTTTGGGTTGAGAATCACTCTTCCTCATAGCCCAGAAACCCAACATCCCAGGATGCAGGAATTTCCTAACGTAGTAATTCTTTTCAAATTGTGATTCACGGGCTCCTGAAATTGAATGCGAAACTGTATGTGTATTTTTCATGAGAGAGGGGGGCCACGGCATTGATCAGACTTCTACAGGATTTATGATCCCAATATAGAAAGCAGGTAAACAAATAAACACTGTATTAAAGAGATCAACCAATCCCAATATTCCAAAAGGAGTCATCTAGACGCCATGTAGATAGTCACTCAGGTCAGTCCCACTCTAAAGTTCCACAGAGTTTAGAACAGACCCTTAAGAACTTAAAGACTAGGGCTGGAGCAGTGGATCAGGGGTGACGGCGCTTGACTGGCCTGTGCTAGTATGCGAGTTCAAACCCCAGCACCACATACACAATTCAGTGTCAGAGCAACAAAAGCCATGTGAAAAACTCAATAAAAATCGATTTTCTCTCTCTCTCACTATCCCTCTCTTTAAAAAAAGAACTTAAGGACTAATCCTACAACTGAAGAGTGTTAGATTACAGCATCCCCTGATATTAATCAAGAAGAAGAGAAATGGGAGTCAAAGAACCTGGAAACAAGCCCAAGGCACAAATTTTGGAGAATTCCCAGTGAAGTTAGGGAAGGTGTCACCTGACAGAGTCTTGCTGAGATGCCTACTGAAACTCACTTGGAAATGTCGGTGGCTCCTTTTCACTGTTAGCCCACAGAAACAAGCACCCCAACTAGATGTAATACCAGCTTCCCAGCCGGGAACCTGCCCAGAAAATCTCAAGCCTGCTGAGCGATCGATTCATTTTTAAAATAATGACTCTATTCTAACCACCACCTCATGATATGAAAATTGCGCCAGGATTCATCTCCAATTCACAGCATTTCTAGAGCTGAAAGGCCTGATTTCCAGAATAATTCAGAAAATCCTCTGCTATCTGGGTTCGCTGGAAAAGAAAACTTTGATTTTTCATTTAACAAATAAATGTGATGATGAGCTTTTCTTAATATCAATATGCACTATAATGTGTGAAAGCTCAGAATACAGAGCAATGAAGCGCACACACCAAACTATGCTGAACCCAACGTAATGAACACTGTATTGGCAATATTCAGAAAGCACTACAACGCTCTGTGTGCCTAGGGGCTGTCATTACAATTCTCAATTGTCATTATACCATATGTCTCCAGGTGCCAATTAATAAAGAGTTCTTTATGATGAAATGCCAGATAATAAAAAGTCCTATTTAAAAAAAAAAAAAAGAAAAACAGGAGGGAAACACACCCCGGGGAATATGGAAACTGAAGGAATCCTGAGCAAAACTGTGAAGTTGGTAAAGCTTGTCTGTGACAGCATCCCAATTCCCACGGAATGGCCCTTCACTGCCCTCCCAGCCATCCAGTGTTCTCACACTACCACCTGGCCACACTCGGTCCCCCAGAGCCTGGCCAGGGCAGTGCGAGGCACATAGCAGGCATTTTGTTAAACCAAGAGTAACTAATTTAATTATAAATCATTCAACAACATTGTACTGAATGCTCAGCCCGTGCCAGCACTGTGCTAGGTGCAGGGATTAAAGAGGCTTCTCTGTCATAATGCTAGACAGAAGAAGACGAACCAGCTTGAACTTGGTAATATGCATTAGCTTAATATCCTGCCCCCAAGACCATCTACATTTTGAAAGGAAGGTCTCAAAGCCTCACAGCCTGCACCCAAAGAATCTGCTTTGTTGGCTGCAGGGCTTTAGGCTAGTATATAAGAGAATTGGGATGCGGGATCATATCAGCACTTTTTAAGACTGGCTTCTCTAAAGTCATTGCCAGTCAAAACTGAGTAGAGTGCTGGTGCTCACGTACGGTTCAAGGCCAATGGCATCAGTGTCACTTGGAACTTGTGATGAATAAGCATTCTCAGCTGCTACTGAAACAGGAACTCTGGGAGTGTGTGTGTGTGTGTGTGTGTGTGTGTGTGTGGTGCTGCCGATTGAGCCCAGCCAGGGGTGCTACATCTCCAGCCCTTTGCATTTTGCATTTTGAGACAGGGTCTCTCTAAGTTGCTGAGGCTGGCCTAGAACTTGCGATCCTCCTGCCTCAGCCTCCTGAGCAGCTGGGATTACAGGCAAGTGCCATCACCATCAGCCAGCCACCTGTATTCTAACAAGCCCTCCAGGTCAGGCTGGGACGTACTAAAGTTTGAGAGCCAGTGGTATAAATGAATCAGGTAGAGTGCGTATGTCTGAATTCAACAGAAAGGAACTGAGGTCCTGGTCTGGATGCAGATGGAAATCGTCCGGTGAAAGGAGGGGTGGCTGGCAGACTGGGAGTAAAACAGTTGCCAACAGAACACAGCTGGAAATTGCCAGGGTGCTCATGAGTGACTGTTGAAAATCCATTTCATGCTTTTTGACTCTGGCCAGCCCCATGAGACAATAGTGTAGAAATTGAGAAAGAAAGAGGCACAGAAAATTTAAAAACTTTCAACCAGCAGCTAAGCTGGGAAATATTTGTGAAGATTCAATTTTATTCATTTTCCTTCCCTTCTTCCCTTATCCAGGAGGCCACTCCCACTGCACCATGGCAGTGGGAACATGAGTGAGGCTCCATTGACGACACTAGCAGAGCGTCTCTTTCCCCCTATAACCATTACCATCCAGCCACATCAGCCCTTCCCTAAAGGAATAAGAAAATTTAAAAAAAAAAAAACCTTTTTAATTGCACATCTGAAAAAGGCCTTCCAAATTCTTCAGAGATGTAGCCCCCTACTGCAGCAGGATCAAATGCAGCAAAAATCAGAGAGCCTGAAAATTATGTAAAGTTGCAACGATTCATGCATTGATACGAATCAAACCACACTTGGCAGAGGTGCCATGAGGAGTCTCTCTCTGAAGCCCCTCGTTTCACCGCTGGACCCAGCCTTGCTGGGCACCATAATCCCACGTCCTGCCCACTTGCCTCTGGAATGAACTATTGCTTTAAATGGTCAACTTCAATCTCCCTCTCCCCTTTATATGTACAAGAGGACTCAGAGCATAACTGCTTAGTCCTGTGAATTTGGAGCTCAAAATACAATAAGAGGACTAGGAGGTCTGGATTGTAACTCAGCGGCACAGCACTTTCCAGGCACGCATAAGAGACTGCTAGGCTGAGGCGCTTTAAAACTCTGTGCTGTACTTTCTGTACTATTAAGACTGATGCTGGAAACATGTCTGGTGCTCCCACACAGCCCTCTCTCTGCAGGCTTAGAGGATGGGAGGAGAAATGATCCAAGTTTCTGATATTTCCATCCCTCTTTGAAAGGTATGGCTTTAGAAGCCACATGATCAGAAGGAAGGGTTACACAGTAATTGCTATGCCCGCTCCCTACAATACCCCCATCCCAATTCCTGTATGATTTACACCAGAAGTTGGAAAGAAATGTTTACAGAAGCCTGTTTCTTAACTCAGTGGTCCAACATTTACCAGCATGAAAAACCCAAGCTAATGAGAGAATTCAGAATGACAGGTTCTTGGGGGACATAAATACCTTCTAGTTAACTGTGGTCCAAGTAGAGGAAAGGATTAAGTGCATACTTATGGGACACCCAAATGCAGCAGGGCTGTGTAGAAGGCAATCGTTATAAAAATGGTGAGAAAAATCATGTTGAACAATCCCCCCACCAGCGGATACCTTTCTTGTGCCACAGACACACGGCAGAAAATGGAAGAACTTAGAGAAAAAGTTGATTTTGAAGCTGGCCCTTGGCAAGTGACCTTGATCTTTTCGAAGAGGAAGACAAATAGTCTTCCCTTTTTGAAAATCCTAGGAAAAACCCACACACAATGAATTATTCACAAAGTCTAAACCTAAAAATGCAAGAGAGAGAAATATAGAAAGATGAAAAGATGCGCAGAAGACCGGACAGAAAGAGCAAATAAATCCCGGCCTCCATCTCTTTGAATAAAAGGGTATTAATTACAGTTGTGTTTAGGTTCCTTCTTTTGTCTCTGTGGTCAGTGATAAACAAAATAAGATCAGCAGCGTCACCTCTGAAGGACCGGATTGTACAGTGGACCCTTAGCATCTGGTGAGCTGCAGCTTCCCTGGTGGCCCTGCCAAGGTCACAGGGAGGCTCCTGATCTGCTGATCAGACACAAGGTGTCAAAGAATTTGCAAGAGTTCTAATAGCTTAGCAAATCTTGACTCAGTTTTGCTTTAACTAAGAATGTGAAGGCTGAAAGAAACCAGATGTTCCTATAAAGAGTGGGGAAACAGCAGAGTTTGGGGAGGGGACACCTACATTCTGTTCAGCAATGGCTAATGAGATAAATAATTTGGGACGGAGCTACTAATTCCAGAGTCTGGTACCTTCAGGAGAGGAAAAGAAGGCCTGGGCTCATTATCTTCCTTCTCCTCCGCTAATTCATAGTGTGCACTGTGCCTATCGCAGGGAAGGCAAGCGCAGGGCTGGGGAATAATGACAGGCAAGCCAACAGACAAAACTATCACATCCCAGATATTTTTGTCTCCATCCTCAAGTCATTTCATTTCTGTCAAACTTCTTCACTCCGACTCAGTTTCCAGGCCACATCCCAATTACAAATGGTCCCCACAATCAGTTTTGTCCTGGCTTTCAGAGGAAATATTATCAACCCCTCATATCAAGGACAAAGACAATACACAATTTCAGAGATTTTCCTGGGAGCCTCAGAAAACAAAGACCTTTATCCTACAGCCCCGTTGCCAGCTACGAGTCACCATTTCACTGTCTGCATCTGTGCACAGGTATGTTGGAAGAGAAGGAGCCTTTTTGCATCATCTGACCAAAGGATATAATTACAGACCTCATCCTTGTGAGTTCCTGACCTCTGCCCTAATCAAGGCACCCTGACTCACGACCCACTGAAGTTACAGGAAACCTGAAATTCTTACCAGGAGCAGTTTATTATCCAGCAAGGTGCTAAATATTTATAGGTAACCAGAGAAGGATAAAAGAATAAGCCCAAATGGGTGATTTAGGAAGTAAAACTTTCCATAATACACACCAAGATCATCCAAAGTGAATGTACAATGGGAAATTCATCATAATAAAACAAGCAAGCTCTGACCCATAGAGAGTTTTGGGGATACACTAAAATTTTCCACAAGAAAACATGGGTGAATATTGACAAGTTCATTATAATGAACCTCATCATCTCAGGGGCTACAGACACATTTGATTTTCTTACTTGAAACCATGTTTATTTTCACATAAAGCGTGTACTTTCCTACTGAAACAACCAAGTGGGTAGAGAAAAAAAAAATTCTCCTACTGCCCATCTGTCTAGCACAGTCTCCAGGTCAAACACACCACCTCTTCCCATCACCCTAGAACTGGAGAAGTGCAGACAAGAGTGCAGCATCTCACTGACCATATAAGCGATCCTGTGTGTCCATCCACAGCACTCTAAGCACATACCCTTTAGAGCTGGTAAGCATGCAGTCCAGTGACCATGGGGTAGCATTCAGGACAGCCAGCTGTCTGAGAGAACACTCTTGTTAGATCCTTTAGATAAACCAGAAAGAAAAGGAAGAATCCTATAAAATATAATATCACATTTTAAATCAGATTAGCATTTTCAAAAAGGCTATGGTATCCACTGCAGAAAAAGAGTGTCAGAAGAAAATAAAATTATCTCCCTATGCAGATGTAGCTTCCAAGAAAAAAAAGGAAGCACATTCAGAGTGGGCTGTTGACTTGCCAAATCTAGGTTATCTAAGACATTTCTTCAAATAAGAAGTAGAACTCCTTTATTAACAGCTAGGGTCTCCACCCCATTAGAGGATTCAATGAACATAGATTATATCATTCCTTTTACTTAAGCATCCTTTCAGACCTATAAGGTTAAAACACACACAGTGCATATTATCCTCCTGGTCCCACAGTGACTTTCTGAAGCTAATAAAAGTTTAAGTTTCGCTAGGTGGTGTAGTGCACAAGCAATTGAAATCTCCCAGTATGCTGCTGCATGTAAATATGTCAGTACCAAGGCAGGTCTAGACATGTTTTTTGAACAACTTTCCTGTTTTCGACAATTTTTGCCCCTACAAAGAACAATGAAGTACCTTTCAAACTGGTCACCACCACAGGGGATACATGACTCAATTAAGCGCACACTGATCATCTGGGGACCTTGTTAAAACAGATTCTGACCTGCATATCTGAAGTGGGGGGCAGGACTCTGAATTTTTAACAGCTCCCAGGTAATTCAGGAGCTCACTCTCTTTGAGATACAAAAATCTAAACAACTCCACCTTGAACTAAGACCCCTCCCTTCAAGTATGCTGAAATTTTTGAAGGATTCCATTAATAATACTAGCCGATATTTATTAGGTAATTCAGTAATGTTCTAAGTGCTTGACATATATTAACTCGTTATTATCATTTCACTTTGCAGATACGGAAACTGTGACAGAGTAATGAAATAACTTTTCAAGGTCACAGAGTTGGTGAACTAGGATTTAAATTCAGGCAGTCTAACTCCAAACTTCATGGCCAACCACTACTCACTGACTCCCAGTAAGAAAAAGCAAGAAATTTTAGGAAGCTAGACAAAACGAAAAGGATGCTGAGACTAGAACTTAGTTGTGCTTTTGGAGAAAACGCAGAGCCCAATGAAGCCAATGTTTCCACGTGGTCACCACCAGAGGGAATATATCAGTCAATTACCTTGCACAGCCAAGAGGGGGAAAAAGCAAACGGTGTATTTTAAATTTTCCAACCAGAGCAGATGTTCTCAGAGCACTGTTACAACAGCCTACCGGCTGCAGAACCGCTGTACAGCTTCCAAAGGTGGAGACTGAAAAGACCATTGGGACAGGGCTCATGGCCAAGGTACTGAGCATGATGCTGAAATCCGCTCCCTGCAGGTCTCTCCTTTGACTCTCTTTGGTCCATTTTGGCCAAAGACAAGGAAGGGAGGAGTTCAGATTCACAGCCGCACCTCTGCGCTCACAGCGCCTGGTGGAAAGGCGATGTCTTTGCAGCGGAAGAAAAAACGTGAAAGGAGGCAACCGCATGGTGCAGGAAACGTGCAGCGCTTCCCAGCCCAGAGCCTGGGCCCTGCTGGAAGTACTGGAGGCGCTGAACTCGGTTGACTCGAGAGCCCCGAGGCGCCCAGGGAGTTTCGCTGGCGCTGTCCGAGGTGCCAAGGATGGATGCTGGCACATCCTGCCACCCGCTGGGCGGCTGGGAGGCTTTGTCTACAGCAAGGAAACGGAAGGGCGCCTGGCTGAATAAACACGCCCTGAGAGGGGTACAGCAGAACGGCACCTGGTGGGTGGGAAAATTTGGAGAACGGGAGAAGGCGAATGAGGCCGGGGTGGGGGAGGTGGAGACTGGGAAATCTGTAGAGACCTGCCAGGAGGAGTTATTTGCAGCCGCAGCACGCCACAGTGAGATCTGTCCGCTTTGTGCAGCTCGCCGGCAGGCGTGACTGCAGGACTGGACCCCCTCCCCCGTCCCAAGCCCCCACCTAGATTCTGTTCAGCTCGCCAACTGTAAGGCCTGGGATCTCTCTGTGGGGGTGGGAATGCAGAGAAGGGGAGGGAGGGAGAAGCCCAGCCAGGGGTGCTTGTGGGAGGACGTGAACAGCAGCAGGAAGAATATCTGCTTAGAGATGCTCCTTCGCTTCCAACCAAGGGGTGTTGCCTAGAGGCACCACGCGACAGCCAATCGCGGGCTGCTGAAGCAAGGAACTAGGAAGGAAAAAGGGAAGGCCAGAGACTGAGGTGGGGGTGGCAGGAAGGTGCCCAGGTCCCTGCCTGGCTGATACTAAAGAACACCCCCCACCAGCAGCTCCAGCTGTCTCCCTGCGGCACATGTGGACAGTGAGGGTGAGAAGGAGGGTTATGGGAAGCAGAGGAGGAGTCTCCTTTGCAGGTGCATCCTTCCTAAGAAATGTCCCTCCAGGAGCATCCAAGTCCCTGTCTCCAAGTCCACCCCCTTATTTAACACCACATCACTTGCCTCCTACCAATCCCCTTCACCGCCCCACCACCCCCAAATCCTAATGGCCTTGCCAGGCACCCAAATTCTTCCTGAAGAACAAGGCAGCGAGATGCCTAATCAGTAGACTACATTTGGTGCATTTGATTAAACCTGCAAAGAAACTCCTCCAGTGCCATTCAGTCACCACCACCATCAGAGATGTCCCCCACCAGCCCTCTGTGAAGAGCAATTGCACACCTCTTGCCCACAGCTGATGACTTCAGGCTCAGCAGATCTGTCTGATCCTAGGTACTGGGACAGCAACCAGCTGTCTAAGTGCTAAGAAAGAGAACCACCCAATCCAGGACGAAAGAGAAGGAGTGGATGGGCCCTGGTGAGCTGCTCTTCCTTGGCAAAGAAGAGAACTCCAACTTTGAGCAGTTGGACAGCGGTGGCAGAGATCTCCTCCCCTGACAGACACTCACTTGCTCCACTGCCAGTGGAACTTAAACTTTAGTCCCCAGAGTTAGCTGGGGCCCTAGCCAAAAACCTGTTTTCTTTATTCATTTGTCTATTTGTATACATGGTTTTGGCCCAGTGCTCTTGGAGCTTCTGAACTGATATCTCCCTCACGCGGCCTCCACTTCTCTACTGGAAGACAGTGCAAGTGTCTCTCCAGCTGGTGGGAATTGGGGCTGAGGGGTTGGCTTAAAGGGTGGGAAAAGGAAAGCTGATGTGAAGAAGCCCAGGGATTAGGGGCAACCCAATCTAAGCAGAGTGCAGCTTGCGAAAGGTCTAGGGGGCTGGGTGGGTGGCTGGGAATGAGACAAAGCCCAGCCCAAAAAGGGGGCAGACACTGCAACAGCACGAACTCAGAGACACTAGAGATTTCCACACAGGAAAAATAAAAAACCAAAGTCTTACCTTGGAAAACACTAGTGCCCAAACAGGTATCCATGGCACCAAGCTTGCCCCTTAGATGCAACTGAGTAGAATGCACTTCGACAAAGGGGCAAATTGGCACAAGGAAGGGGAGGGGATTCATTCCATGCTAGGTGTCCCCCCTCACCCGAAGTAAAGCAGAGGGGAAGAGGGGAGTTTTGGTGGGCAAGAAAGGATATGGCCAATCGATGAGCTTCTTGGCGTACTTCCTGACAATGTTATCTTCTCCGAAGATGAACAGGGATCTGTTGACGGTGAAACAGTTCTGCCGGACTGGAATGGGGTTGTACAAAGCCATAGTCCGCGCCCTCTGCGCTTTGGACTGCTTGTAGGCAGCCGCCGGCCCCGAGGCCGGCACCGGGGTTCCTTGCCGGTTCCTGCTCTGGTCCGAGTCTCCATCGCCCGACCCCGGCCTGCCGACCACCGCCTCCCCGAAGCGAGCCATCCTGAAGTTTAAACAGACAGAAGACACACAAAGGTGATCGCCGAAACCCGCACACAGCAACAAGCAGAAAGACACACGGAGGCTCAGAGCCGCATCCAGGCAGGCTCCAGGGACCACCGCCTCTGGGGAGCCCGCGAGCTCTTCGGAGAGGCGACAGCAGCCCCGCCGCTCCGAACTGTTGAATCTAAACGCGACCTCTGCGAAGCTCCATTCCTCAAGAAGAAAAAAAGGGGGGTAGGGCTTGGGGGTGCTCAGTTTCTGGAGGCAATTTTTTTTTTCAAAATGCCAGCGTGTGGTGGTGTTCAGGGACCGGAGAGGAGAGGGGTGGAGTAGGCTGCTCTTCAAACATAGCTCCTCTTCTGGCAGACGCACCACCTAGTTCAGGGAGAGAGGCAGGCACCGGCCCGCTAGGTAACAGTTTGGCGATTTATTGGTTGGGGGAGGGGTAGAAAGGGAGGGGAAAACGAAAACAAAAGAACTTTGAAAAGCAGAGGAGACGAGGACCGGTTACGGTGACATGCTTTATAACGCCATCCTCTGCAAGTCCATCCAAGAAATTCCACGGCCGAGACTTGGGTCTTTAAATCTGCCAGCACAGACGCATCCAAAGGTTGGAGAGAGAGGGAGGGTGGGGGGAGAGCGGTCTAGAGGTTCCTGCGTAAACCGCAACGCCCAAAATATCAAAATAAGAAGTCGATCCAGCCGGAGAGGAACAAATGACTTCGCAGCTCCTGCGTTTGGGGTAGAAGTTGAGCAGCATCCAGAGAGCAGCGAAACCCGAGAGCCAGCATCCGCCCGGAGCGCTCGAAGCCGCCGCCGCGCCGCCTCCCCGGATCAGCATGCAACAGCGATCCGCGGCTGCGCCGGGGAGAGGGCGGGAGCGCCGGCGGGCGGGCGGGCGAGCCCTCGGGCGAGGGAGGAACAGGTTGCAGCCAGCCTGGCGGTGGCCGGGCCCGGGACTTGTCTAGGAGCGAACTTCCTCAGTAACGACCCGGTCTTCCTTTTGCACCCAGCCCGCCCGGCTGCACCGAGCAGATGAGATGCAGGAGATGGGGAAGCGAGCAGAGCGAAAGGGAGCGGAGCGCGGAGGCGCAGCGAGGCGGCCCGGGGCGCGGGGGAGGGGCGGCCCGCAGCCCAAGCTGGAGGGTCCAGCGCAGTGAGGCCAGTTTGCCTAATTGGCTTATTTGGAGGAAGGGCAGTGGGCCACCTCTGCAAAGGTCTAAGGAAGCGTCGCCTCTCTCCCAAGTAATGCGGTGGAGACGGGCGCAGCTGGTGGTGCGGCGGAGGCTCCGCAGGAGAGCTGAGGCTGGCGTGGGTGCACCGGCACTCAAGCCTCTGATTCCGGCAGAGAGGGGTCCGCAGTGCTGTGTCCCATTCAGTAAGGAGCAGTGCCGGACCTGCCACCGCCCTAGCTAGGAGTCCGGGCCTTTGCCGGTGCACTGCTCACCAGGGCCGCGTCCCTGCTGCTAGCTCTGCACCTCCCAGGCTGAGAACACAGCCAGGGATTTCTGTGGCGAAGAAAGAACCCTCTCCTCATCTCCCTGGGGCCTCTGCGGACTGCGCTCCAGCGGAGCGGTTGCCCTCCCTCCACTAACGTGAGGCCCCCTGGGTTCCTCTCCAGCAGAGCCCTGTGCCTCACCTCCTGGAAGAGTGGTCCAAATATCTCAGGCCCTGGATGTGAGGGCTGGGCTAAAATTACTCTTCTCACAATCCTAACAGGGATCTCTTGGACCCCTGTCTTTTACTCCCAATTAAGCCCCACTGACTTTTTCAAGTCTACCCCATTAATGAAGCCAAAAACAGAATTAGCATCAGAGTTGCAGAGAGAGGAGAGGTGGATACAAGCCTCAGAGAAAGAACCCTGGTGGTTAGTAACCAAGCCCTTTCCCGGAAGTGACTCACTAAGGACAGGGACTAGCTGTCCCCTACTATGGCCACACTAGCTGGGGCACACCTTCCTCTGCTTCTTCCTGCCTTGTCAATACATGGTCATGTCTAGAACCCACCTGAGCAGCGGAAGGAATGGGGACAAGGAGAGACTGAGAAAGGAAACAAAGGCTAAGCAAAGCCCAGAGGTTGAAGCTCATGGGTGAGTGTGGCTTTGTGTGTATGAGGCCAATTGGTGAGAAGGGAGGTGACATCTGAGTGCAAGGCACGTGTGTGTATGTGTGTGTGTAGGCAAGGCCACCTGAGCACTGACACGTGTCTGTTGTGTGAGAGTACATGGGAGTGTGTGTATGCGTGAAGAAAAATGCTCTGGATGCTGAAAACCCAAAGAAATGGTCTCAAAGTATCCACCTCCAGCAGGCACTGCTGCCCTCGGGGACAGCTTGTTGACCTTTTGATTCAGGGGAGTCCACCTTAGGCCAAATTACTATTCAAGGTGAGTCAGCTCTCATTGTTGTTATGACTTCACTCTACTGCCTTTCTCTCTGTCCTTCTTAACTAGAGGGTCCTCTTCTCTCTGACTACCTTGTCAAAAGTAAAAGGGGGAGTGACTGTTAGTCACACAGAATCAGTCACAAGTGGCTGTCCCAGTACCATGTTAACTTCATAGGACTAGAAAGGGCTTTCAGAAATTATCAAGTGCATGTCCCTGCTTTCCAGGTGAAACATAATTCAGAACACCGCTATTCAAAACATTCATTTGACAAATAGTTTTAAAGCACACCATGCACTGTTTTAAGCATGCGGATACAATAATGGATGAGGACATAAAAACATATCCTCTTTTTAGGGTAAATGTGATGTCCAACCCCATTGGCTAGAATGCTGCATGGATCTCACTCTCCTGATGAGAATGTACCCCTTCCCTTCCTGGTCATGCCCTGGCAGGTGCACCTGTTTGTCAACTCTGAGGATGATCAGGGCACACTGGCTGGTTACCTCCCAGCAGTGGTTCTTGGCAGATCAGGGGCCCCTGATGTGTCTCCTGAATGTCACCCACTCACAAGATCCACTGTTAATCCTCTTTCCTCTCTATCATGCACTATGTTCTCCATGGCTGTTTAAACTCAAGACAGGAAACTATTCATGGAGATGTGAGGATGCACTAGAGCTGAGACTGCCTTCCTGTCTTCCCAGGGGGCAGGTGAAGCCCATGGGATGATGCAGGAGTACTGTAGGAAGAGCAGAGCCTATGTTAGGGACTTAAATGGGAGATTCCTGGAGGGTGCAGCCCAAGAGGATGGGGGCGGACATGATGGCATCTACGGCTTTGGGAAGCGACCCGTCCTCAGGGCAGCAATGGTTAAGTAATACCTTATTCAGTATTTACCAGTTAACATAAACTGTACATCTGGCCCTCACTGAAAACCTCTGTGGTCATCCTGGCAGCACATTATTATGACCCTGATTTGACACATAGAGTAGCAGAGTTTCAGAAACGTAAAGTCTTTTATAGAAGTCTGGTAAGAGGAAGAGTGTGGACTTCTGATATAACATCCAGTTTCTAATACCCAGGATATAAGTTCCACGCTGTTCATCATCAGAGAAGAAACTCTACAATGTCGCTCCGACTATAGTATACTGTCCTACCATCCTCAGACTGAACTTAACCAGATGCTTCTGGCACCAGGCTATAAACACTGCTCTCAAGAGAGATCGAGTCTATGACATAATGCTCCTCATAAGGGAATTTGGTGGACATTTTTCTTCCAGTACTCCTAGTTCTACTGTCTCTTTAAAAAACCCACAAATGGAAGTGTGGAGAATCAGCTTCTAGATGAACACTGACTGGAAATCAGTTTGAAGACCATTGGAAAATCTCTTCGCAGTCTCAGGACAGTAGCTGTGCTTTCCTGTTGACAGAGCACCATCTACTGGTCACTCATGAGACATCACCATGAGCATAGGTTCTTGGCAGCGCAGCACCCCATGAAGCAAGCCGCAGAGCTCAGACATGCCTGTCAGTTGATCTCTTGCCACCAACCCTCTACCCCGCTTTGGGCCTTTGTTGAGTTCTAAAGCCTAAATTTCACCACCATGCAACCAGCCTATCGCACAGCCCCTAGGAATTTACGTCCCCACACCCTGGGCACAAGGTCACCTCTGTATGTACACGCAGAGAGAGAAGGTAAGACATAGGAGCCAAACGCTCTACATGTTTTACTGCAAGCAGTGACGTGCAAAGTAGGAACCCAGCAGAGCAAAAGCAGCTGGTTTGCAAGATTATCGATCCCATGCAGATTATTAAATTTCAAAGCCTATATCCTGTAGCCCTGCTGCAACTCCAGGAAAGCATCCAAATGTAGGCAAGAGTAGTGAAGACGAATGGGCAGTCTCTCTGGGGTCCTCTGGAGAAGGGTGGAAACAAGATGGTCCCAAGTCCCCAGACCAGGCAGGCCTTGAGAGCTTGTCCTGTGAAGACAGATGTGAACGGCAAGGTTGGAGAATCAGCCTATAACCCTCATTCATAAAGCTCTTCCCAGATCTCTTAGGCCTCAGGCCATCTTCATAGGGGATTTTGGCTCATCACTGAGGAATCTGCAAATCTGGGTCTCATCCAAAAGGCAAGTGCCCTCCCACCAGCCCTGCTCTCATCTGCCCCTACCCTGCCAGCTACACCCAGCTGGCTTATGCTTTAACTATCAGAGCCCCTTTTGTTCTATTTTTCCCCCCGTTGAGCTTTTCCAAGAAATAGACTCTTATGCAAAGCAGTACTCTAAGGAACATAATGCAGAAAGGACTTGGGAGTGGGTTCTTAAGAAAAAAGTTGGCAGGAAACCATGTGCAAATGCATAGCAGAGCAGAAGAGCAGGATGGCAATGCAGACATCTTGGGAGTCTGCTGGCTTTCACAACAGCACCCAGCCCTCACTTGAGTGAAAATGTAACTCCACATTCTTATGTAATGTCCAGCCTAGAACCAGCATCTCTCAAACCTATGCCTGAGAAACCCCACAGCTCTAACACCCTGCCACCTAAGGAAAGGTCTACAAACTGGGCTTACAGTGTTTTTGAAATCATTCATTGATGACAACTCCTCATCTCCTGGGTGCCAATCATGCTAATGGAATCTCACGGCATCTTTGCAGAGCTGTGAGGCCCCTGCTATTATCTGAGGTTCGAGGATGTCCAAGTGCATAGAGCTAGGAAATAGTGAAGCCAGATTTCCTGATAACAAGGCCAGTGTGTAGCCACTATTTTTTGTTAACTTTTTTTTTTAAAGAGAAGAGAGAGAGGGAGAGATAATCAATTTTTATTGAGTTTTTCACATGGCTTTCATTGCTCCGACACTTAGCTGTGTACGTGGTACATGGGTACTGGGGTTTGAACCCATGTACTTGCACATGCTGGGAAAGTGCCATAACCACTGAGCCACTGCTCAGCCCCATGTAGCCACTATTAACGTGCTGCGGGTCAGAGTAATTTTTTCCTTGCTTAAGAGTCAGGTCATAGTCATGATCTTGGGAGCTGGGAGAGGTAAGATCTGATCTTCTTCCAGAGGGTTCAGTATCTAAGAATGCAAACCACCCTGGCCCATTGGGCTGTTGTGAAAAATCGTTAGTTAATACGTGTATGACTCTTCGGACAGCACCCGGTACACAGTAAGTGCTGCATAAGTGCTTGCTACATACATTTCAGCTGTAGTAGCCATGACCACGGACGCTCACAGCCAACACTGCATATATGGTGACTGAAAGCACAAATGGGTAGCCCTAGGATGGCTTTGGAATATGGGGGTGGGGGCAGGAGCAGAGATGTAAGTGCCTGAGACGCGTTCAAAAAGGAATGGGAAGAAAAGAAGGAGAAAAAAGGAAATCAGAAGACACCCATGTCTGGGGAGCCCAAAAGGCATGGTACCTGAGAGAGCCACACATCTGTTTACTTATTCATGAATTCATAAACCCATTTAACAAGTACTTGTTAAGCCCTTTTCGTGTGCCAGGCATTGTTCTCGGGATTCTGAGGCCCAGAGCATGGAGTTTGAAAGAGAAAAAGACAAAGTATACCAGTGAAGGACTAATACAGGCAGCTGAGGAGTGCGCAGGGAGGACCAAGAAGGTAGGCATCCCCTCCAGCTGGAGGCCACCAGAGAGGGAAAAGAGATCCCTGAAAGGTGGCCCCAGGGGCATGTGGCAATTCCCCGGAGCGTGAGTACCTGGGATGTAGACCACACGCAAGCAGCATGGGACTGGTTAAATAATCTGCGTTTCCATTTCCTTTCACTGTGTCTGGGCTCACAGAAGCTGTAGCACTACTGTGTCGATCCATTCTTTTCTATAAGATGAAGTCACTTTTCGGCCTGGAGAAAAGCTGACTATGTTTCACCTAATACATATTAGTACTTACTGTGATGCAGAGTCCAACCCCAGGGAGCAAAGCCTCCTTCCACATCCCTGCCCACCTCACCTCCTACCTTCGGGGTTCAACTTGCTACCCCACCAAGGTGCAGTGCGGTAGGAGACTTTGCAGAGCACCAGCTCCCACCGGTGAGGGTGAGCAGAGGGTGAGAACAACTGACGGAAGCACGCCCATCCATCCACCCCCGTGGCCTCTTGACTCAGAAAACACAACACGGCCCACACACTGCAAAGCTCGCTCAGCCTGGGTGGGCTCCGCTGATTCATTCATTCAGCAAACACACAATGAGCACCTTGCACATGTCAGGCAGTGTGTCAGGTGCCAGAGCAAAAGAGGTAGCACCCGGGAGAGGGAGGACCTGGGCGGATGCTGCACGTGTTTGTCCTACCGTGCACCTCCCCTGAAGAGAATGCCCCAGGAGCAGAGAACACAGCTTCTGCTGAAGCTGAGCCAAGAGGAGCCCTGAAGGCTCAGGGAAAAGAACCAGATTCCACCACACCCACCAGTCCTGCCTCTCCCAGAGCCCTTTGGGTAGAAATCATCAGCAGATTAAGCCACCACCTGTCCATCACCACACCCTCTCTCTCCCACCCTCTCCTACACGGAGCAGCTGGTTACACCCACCTGGTATAAAATAATCAGAGTGAATAAGGCACTCCCATATGATATGGACTCGAGGCCAGCTTTGAAACATATACCTGGCCAGGCCACTTGCTGGCTGTGCTCCCTCCACTCCCTAGAAATGGCACTAAGACCCTCACTGACCTGGCCAGTGGTCCTTGCTTAACCCTCCTCTTCCCTGAGCGCTTATGGCATTTGGCACACTGATCTCTCTTCCTTCTCAGAAGCTCCCTCCCCTCAGCATCCCAGCTACCGCACCTCCCAGTTCCTCACTATCCTCTCTTCTTCTTAGTGGTCTCACCCCATTGTGGGAGCACCCCAGGGTCTTCAATCCCTTTATCTTCACTCTGATTTCTCTCCCTTTGAGGTCACACCTTTACCCACAGTATCAACCATCCCCTGCACGCCCCTTTCTACCCAGTAGCCCTCACTTGTCACCTCATTTCTAGATCCAAATGTCCAATGAAGCAATCGGTATCTCTTTATCACCTCAAATTCAGTGTGTTTAAAAGTAAATTCATGGTAATTCCTTCAAAACAAGCTCTCCTCCTTAAAATTCCAGTTTCTCTACATGTGACACCATTCTTTCTTCTCTTAATCACTTAACTTCAATCAGTAGCTTCCAACTGCCTATAAAATGGTCCAACTCCTTAACCTGACAAGTCAAGACAATCTGCATCCAACCTACCTTTCCGACCCCGTCTCCCATGCACTCACCACACTCACACAACACAGTTAAACAGGTGTGCCCGCTCCTGCCTCAAACCTCTTGCTCACAGCAACTGCTCAGGCACATTCAGGGACAACCTTCCTCTTGCCTGCTTCTCCAGATCCTGGGCATCCTTCAAGGCATGATTCAGTTCAATCCGACATCCACCATGAAGCCTTCCATAATCTCTACAGCTCTACAACCTCTCTCTCCTACTAACTCAGAGAATTCTGTATCCTTCATGCCGTACTGCGTTTACTCACTGTAACTGCTGCTGCAAGTATCATTTCACCCTTACATTCCTACTTAATTGTTCAGTTACATAGACCTTGTCTTCTTCAGAGTGGAGTACATAGCTTCCCCTTCATCTTACCACCAAGAGTGCCTGCATTCTATTATCCTCATAGCAAGTCTTTGCTAAGTCATAGCTGAACATATCTCCTGCGGCCATCTTCACTGAGCAAGACTGATGCCCAATTATTCAGCATCGATCAGGAATCTGGCCCCTGTCTGAGGAGCTACCCTTCCCCTGAATCTCTGCTCTGTTTGCCACATGTTTCCAGCTGCTCCTTCCAGGCAGAGTGATCCTCTTATGCTTAAGAAGAAGAGGTGCTTGTCTCTCTTGCAGGAGACTAGGCACGGCTTTCTCAAGGGGACCATTTCCAGCATTATAACAGCCTCACTCTCATCGCTAAGTTTTGCAGCTCACTCTCTTAGAAGTATCTGCTGCTTCTAAAAACACAGTTGGAAAAGATTTGGGGAATTAGTTACGGGAAGCAGACATTCACATCCCCACTTAAAGACTATCTTAGATCCCTCTCCATAGAAAAGAATTAAAGTTCTAGAAAAATTAAACTAGAAGAATTAAAGTTCTGCTTCAAAGCAGAAAAATCAACAACAGTCTTAATTGGTTCTACTTTTCTCCCTACAGGAAAAGTGACAAATGTCATCATATGCCTCTTTCCCTTATGAAGAATTACACAAGAAAAAGACATCACACACACACGCATGCACGCACACACACGCTTATATGCAGAGACACACACCAAATTCAGCTCTGATCTCCAGTCTGCCAGCCAAGTGTATTTTCCTAAGCTGCCCAGAGCTTGAAGACAGGCTTCACACTGTTCATTCAAATGTGAAGAAGAATTAGAAGCTCTCTTGAAGATTTCTAACCATCCCCCCATGTGCCATTTTAAAAGGGAAAAGGTAGAAACGTAATGTTCAATCAAAAGACAGCTTCTGAAGTATTCCTTTCTGAGACCCTTGCCAAGCAATCCCTTGGACACACACACATAAATTCACTCACGATGCGGCCTTTCTTTCCCCTTAGAAACTAGATTTATTTTTACACAACCATTCTGTCACTTGGTCACATTCTTCAAAATGATTCTGTCAGATACTGTCAAGTATTAATATAACAATTCAAAGTTTCCTATTATGCTATTTTCTTTTGCTTAAGTGATTTTCTTCTCTCCAAATAAGTCATAACTTCATATTGTAAGTTCCAGGGCAGTAAAAATCAAACAGAAAAATGGGTGTGCAGCAGAAAGGTATAATAAATATAGGCAAGCAGGTTTATAATATGAATTATAACAACTATTAAATACTATTATTTCATTATTTCTCACAATGATCCTATGTGATAGGTACTATTACAATCCCCATTTTACAGATAAGAAAAGGATATCTAAAAAATACTAAATAATTTCCCTTAAGATCAGACAGGTGGTTGGTGACAGCAGAAAAATCAAACCTAGATCTACCGGACTGTAAAGTTTTAACCCAAAAAAAAAATCTTCTTACTAATATTATCAGTAGAAGTTTGATCTAGTCATTTTATTTCATGATGGTCCTACAATTACCAGGGAAAATAATATCCAGATTCTATAGATGGTGCTGATGGGCTTCAGAATAAATGAGTCACTGGGGTACGAGACAACACCAAGCGACTCACACCTCAGTCCCGGCTGGGTTTATTATCACATGTGCAAAACTGGCAACAGTAGTGCCTGTCCCTATATCTCAGGGGGGTGTTGATAGACCAAATGTAGCAAGGGATTCTCTGGCATGTTGTACTCCAAGACACAATGGCTTCACTGGCCTCACCTGCTGCTTTGCAATGTCCCAGAGCAACATGAGTCATGCCAAAGGGACATGAATCCTCATTCAAAAGCTGTTTCAACTCTTCAAAGCTCCTCCAAATCCAAAGGGTATGCTATTGCCCACACTTTATTTCTGATGAGCATGTTACACACCATTTACTCATTTTTCTATGAATGGCCAAATCTCTCCTAAATGCCCCTACTCCAGAGAGCCCCAGCAGGTCAGCCTCAGTTGTCCATCTGGAAAAACTATGGGCCAAACTCTGGAGGGAATAAGGGATGGTTAATGGAAAGGGAGCAGGAATAGTGATTTAGGAGCAGAATATAAGGTCCTGATGCATTGTATACCCAAATATTATCCTAGCTCTGTGCCCAGCAAACCCAAAGGGAGCCCTAGCTCTGCCATTGAGGAACATTGATCCCAATCATTAGGTATGGCTTTCAGTTTATTTTTCATGAATACTCATGTTGCCGATGCATGCCATGAAAAGATTCAGCAAATTTCAATCCTCCTGCCTCTCAACTTGTTGTTTTCGTGCCTGCACTCCAGCAGGTAAAACACCCACAGACTCGCAGTGCTCTGGGCTGTAGAATTCACAGGAGTCTATAATGTTCAGGTTATTTTTAAACTTTCAGACCACTCTCCCTCCCCACAAACAGCAGGCCTGCCATTTAGAATGGTGTTTAACCCACACCCCACCTGCTTTGAAACTTTAGCTTTTTGTGTTAAAAGAAAAGAAGCAATCTTCTAAGCACACACACGTGCACACACACAGATACACACACACACACACATCTAAAAGCTGATGACAGTCACCAGTTCACTGGTGGTGAAAGACCCAGCTCACCGAATGATGTCAAGATTGTGACATGATTTGTATGAAAATGCTTTGTACACTCACAGAGTCGCACCACTGAGGGTGGTGGTATTGTATTTGCAGGGACAGACACCAGGCATTTTAGAGGATATCAAAAGACAACTCCTTACTCCCAAAAAGGGAATTACAGGAGTACTGTCAAAGCATTCAAAGCCCTTCATTTACCCAGCGAACCAGCAGGAGCTGACTGTTACAAGGAGTGTTCTGTTATAATTTTCTTCAAGTTAATTATTTTTTTTCTTAAGTGAAAAAAACATTGGGGGAAAGATGGATAGAAATTGTGAAAACAATAAGAAGAGAATTAAATAGAAGAATCCAAGAAAAGTCTTCAAAGCATTCATGGAAGATGGAAGCACCGTGTGTTACCTTGTTTTATCTGCACAAGAATCCTATGCGGGGCTGAAGAGGTGACTCAGCGGATGCGGTGCTTGCCTGGCATGCACGAGGACACGAATTTGAACCCCAGCACAACATACGCAATGGAGTCTTGGAGCAATGAAAGGCACATGAAAAAATGAATAAAACTGTTCCTCTCCCTCTCTCTTTCTCTCTCTCTCACTATCCCTCTCTCTTAAAAAAAAAAAAAAAAGAATCCTATGAGGTAGGTATAGTCAGTATCAAGCATTGCTTAGATGAGACAACTGAGTTCTAAAGAAGTCGTCTCTAAACTAATTTTGCACAGAGCCTAGATCTGCCTGATGCCAGAGGCCACATCTAAGTACATTTTTGCCATGGTTGGAATGTCTGCGTCCCCTCCAAAATTCATACTGAAATTTGATTCTCAATGCACCAACATTAGGAAGTGGGGCCTTTAGGATATCATTAGGCTACAAGGGGTGATCTTGTAGCTGGGATTAGTGCCTTATAAAACAGCTAGAAGGAACTAATTAGGACCCCTTTACCTTCTGCTATGTGAGGGCACAATGGCTCATCCCATCCAGAGGAAGCAGTATTCAAAGCACCATCCTCGCCAGATACTGAACCTGACAGTGCCTTGATCTTGAATTTCTCAGCTTCCAAAACGGTGAGAAATCAGTTTACATTGTTCATAAATTCCCTGTTGTGACCACAGTAGGAATGGACTGAGGCAGCCTCACAGCAAAAGACAGTCTAAAACAGCAGGTGTGGCCTGAGCCCTAAGGCTGGATGAAGCTGATTCAAAAGGCCCAGAAGAGTTTGCAGTCACTCGGAAATCAAAGCAGGCCAAGAAGTGGACACAGAGCCTCCTATAGGCCAAAGCAGAAAAAGTGAGAAGCCCCATTTGCCTGGCAACTCCAGGCATGAGCTACAGATCTCCACACTATGGGGAATGGGACAGCACAGGGTGTCCCCAACACACCCCCACCCTGGTGGTACACCACTCCGGGCAAACCCTAACTCTCCTATGTTCCTAGTATTGCCACGGTGCCCCAAAACCTGTCCTAAAACAAGAATAGCAGCCTTGTTACTCGGAAGTTCTTTAACCAAATTCCCAGCACACAGGAGATATGCTCACCGGACCGCCTCCTCCC
Source organism: Aplodontia rufa (assembly GCA_004027875.1). NCBI lineage: Eukaryota > Metazoa > Chordata > Mammalia > Rodentia > Aplodontiidae > Aplodontia > Aplodontia rufa. The sequence continues at coordinate 59,143 of PVKS010004535.1, forward strand.
CAGCCCCCTCCAGCTGAGGCACAAGAAATGATGGAATGATCCACCGGGCGAGCTCACACTCAAGACTTTTTAAGCCAACACCTGCTTCCCAAAGGCACAGCTCCTATAGGTTCCTGTGCATCCAGGACTCCACAGGAACAGGTTTCCCTCACCTTCCTGCTCCCCAGAGCTTTTCCAAACTACTGCTCACCTTCACCTCCCTAACTGCATCTTCATCTTCTTCACTCTCCGCCCCTGTCTTCCATGTGCGCCTCCCGCAGATCCCGTCCCCTTCCTTCTTCACTTTGTACCCCCTCTCTGTGATCTCGTCCATCCAACAGCTTCAGCGAAAGCCAGCATCTGGAAGATTCCCAAAGCATTCCCTTTGGCCCTGTTCTTTCGGAAGTCTGGTACCATTTGCAATTGCTCAAATGGGCTCTGCCACCTGGAAGGCCTGGCAGCATCATGAATCAACCGGCTTAAAAACAAACCACCATCTTTCCCTCTGGACCAGCTCTTTCCCAGGCTGTAGCATCACAGTCTCCTCCTAACAGGGGCAAAAAACTTTGGATGCATCCTGTTTTTTAAGTGAGAGAGAGAGAAACAATTTTTATTTAGTTTTTCATGCAGCTTTCGTTGCTCTGAGACTTCATTGTGTACATGGTGCTGGGGCTCGAACACATGTACTCACGCATGAGGGGCAAGTGCCATAACCGCCGAGCCACTGCTCCAGCCCCTTGGATGCATCTTTTTTTAATGATTTTTTTTTAAGAAAGAAGGACAGTGAGAGGGAGAGACAGAGAGAGAGAGAGAGAGAGAGAGAGAGAGGGAGAATCAATTTTTATTGAGTTTTTCACATGTTCATTGCTCTGACACTTAGTTGTGAACGTGGTGCTGGGGTTTGAACCCATGTACTTGCACATGATGGGCAAGCGCCATAACCACCCAGCCATCACTCCAGCCCTTGGATGCATCTTTGATTCCACTTTCCACACCAACCATGCTCCAAGCTCTGGCACTCTCTTTTTTTTCTCTTTGTACCACCACCCCTCAAGTCTGAACCTTGTCATACTGCTAAGATAATGAGCAAAAGCTCCTAAGCGATCTTCCTCTTCCAAGTTCTGCCACAACGATTCGTTACTTAGCTCCACTCTGGCCATATCCTCACCCTAAGTGCAATAAAAGTCAAGGGTTTGTTCAATGTTGTATCTCCAGTGAAAAAACTATTAAACAAAATTTTGTTGAACAAATGAGTTTTCCAATTCTTATCAAATGTAACTATGGAATCATTATAATTTCAGGGTTGAAAGCAAGCTTAAATGTCTTCCAGTGTAAGTCCTTATTACCACCCCATTACACTCCCAGCAATATCTTCCACAACTGGTTCACTGAAGCAGGACCGCCCATCATTCCCTAAACCTAGCTTGCAATTTCCCTCCTGCAAATCATTTCCATTTTCTTTCTCCCTTTGTTCTCCTGCTTCCACTGCCAACAGTCAAAAAACTATTTATGTTTGGAAGTCCAGTGCACATGACACCTCTTCTATGAAGCATTTTACAATCCTATGATAAGAGTGACCTCTCATCCTTCTAAGTACCTTTGGCACTTGATGTCACCCTGCCCTGTGCATCTCTTCTCCTTCACTGCACAGCAAGGGGCTTGGCTTATCATCCTTGCATTCTCTTAGCAATGAATGCCTCATGTATCCTGCTCCTATATGGCTAAGCACACTAAGAAATTAATGGTAACTGCAAGCAAAGCCAACAGGACAAAAGCAGGACATGGACTCCTCAGAATCTGCACCATATTAGGACGATGGTATGGGAGAAGCTCGAACTGATAAGCCTGACCTGGAGAAATAGTTCATTCCAAGGAAGGTCATCCTCAATCCTCATCTCACAGGCACTAGCACAACCTGCAAACATAGTAGGACAAGATGAATGACCCAGTACACGGAGGCAGAAACAGCGATCGCCATGAACCTGCAAAGCTCACAGGATATTGAGATCAAGAATTTTGTTGGTAGAAAAGATGGGTCTGTTTCCAACTCATTTAATTGTATTCATGTTTCTATAAATATGAGATTGGTTGGAGTAGTCTGAGTTAGATAGATGCTTGATTTGAACAAAGAGCCACACAGATCCACCATGCACATGTGAGGTCACCATACATATCAACTTCCTAATTTCACCCCTGTACAGATGAGAAAAGACACATATAGCAGGGTGTCCTCACCTCAGTACCGTCGACATTTTTGAGTCATGCAATTCTTTGTTATGTGGCTGTCCTGTGCTCTGCAGAATGTCCAGCAGCACTCCTGGCCCTAGATGCCAGATGCAGCCTCCTCCTCAGTTGGGAAAATCAGAAATGTGTCCAAACACTAACAAATGTCCCTTGAGAGGCAAAATCAGTGCCAGTTAAGACCACTGGTGAACAGTAATTAAATGGAATTCTCACAATCACGCCACTAGCATCATAACCCAGGGTGCACGAACCCCAGTGCAACCCACTTGTCGCATGCTGCAGATCTCCCACACTCTCCCTGGTGACTGCGATGTCATGGCCCTTCGGAGGTGGAGTGAGCTCAGGGCTGCACCTCCGATCTTCCTGTGGCCTCATAGCCATGTAGGAAGCTCCATATCTCAAGATAAAAGAGACACATTCACAGAAGAGACTGAAGAGAGGACCAGGCTGAAAAGAAAGAGGGCACCGTGACCCAGCATCATTGGCTTAAGGTTAGCAAACCAGGTCTCAGAGAAGTAGGATCTCTCTTGTCTCTGAACACTAAGAAATATAGTCCCAAGGTCCCAAGAAGAATAGGCCTCCCTCTCAGACAGGCTCCGTCTGCAGTGAAAACGCCCACACTCACATTTTCAACCCAACTCGGTATACCCTCTCTCCTGTTTTTGTCTCCCTCTTATTTTTAAAGCTGGAGTCCTTCAGCTTCTCCTGTCACCAACACCCTTTGTGGCTCCCACTTTGCTTGTAGAATTTGCCTGCACTAAAATTCAAGAACCCTCTCCCTGCTTCCTGATTCTGATCTTTTATTTCCTAAACAGATTCAATAACCTCAGGCAAGATATTTGCAAGAGCTGCTAATCAGCTTTCTAAGTGAATCCACACTAGCTAAACACTCATGGACCATCGGAGAGCACAAAAAGTAATTGCCGGCTAATACACTATTGCTCCTGCCCACCCCTGCCTCACGTTCAGCCCAACACCCTTACTAAGCTCTCTGTTAGGAACAGTTAGAAGACTTTGAGGACTTCCTGTGCAGCCCCCAGGAACACTTACGCCTTCCTGTTTTACAATATTCTCTTTGTAAAAGTCATTTAAGGATCCAGTACTAGCAACATGGTAGAATCAACAAAAACCTCTTGTAAATTTTTAGAAAAACTAGGAAAGTATGAGCATATATTTTCAAATATATATTAAAAGAAATATTGCTTAACTTGCAAAATGTAAAAGAGAAGTCTTAGGTGTAAGTAAGTTGGTGAATTGAAAGTGCACCTGTCGCTGCTAGAGCAGTGACTCAGCTGTTGGAGTGCTTGCCTGGCATGCGCAAGGACCCAGGTTCCAACCCCAGCAACACATATACAAATAAGTGTCAGAGAAATAAAGTCCAGATGAAAAACTAAATAAAGTTGATATTCTCCCTCTCTCTTTCCCTCACACTCCCCCCTCCTCTCTCCCTAAAAAGAAAAAGAAAGAAAGAAAGCTCACCTGCCCCAGGAGCAGTGATAACTCCAGGTTACAAAGATTTAATAGGTGGTCTTAGAGCTTACGTAAGATCAAGTGTATGTATGAGGGCCCTGGGAAAAAGAAGTTGGAACCAAGACTTCATTAAGCTGGGACACATGAAGAAAGACCATCAGTGGAATAATAATTCACAAAAAAAATCAACTCTGTTGCAAAAGGATATAATTGGGAAGTTTCTGTCTCTGTGTGAAAAATCAAAACCCAAGATAAATTATCTATAATAAATATAGAACTTATGAGCTGCATATGAACTGCATGTTCAGTAGTGTTCAGGAACTCTTAGACCAAAAAATAAGTAAATAAATAACACTCCTGGGTTGAGTAAGAGAATGAAACAAACCCGCTCTATGAGGCTAGTCCCACAACCCAAAGTAAACTGCATTTCTATAGGAAAAAACATGAACGGGCTTGTAATGAGAACTTTAAAATCACATGAAGAAATAATCTAACGTAAGGAAAAATAGAAAAGTTAGTTGACAATCAACATGTGGATTAGAGCCCTAGAGCTTGAAATAATAGAAAAAGTATACTTTTTCTATATGAAGAAAGAAAATAATAGAATACAATAAAAATTATAGATTTGAGAAGGTGGCAAATCAAATGATTGTAATGAAATACATTATCGTTGAAATTAAGGACAGTAGATGAGTTAACTTTAAGGTTAGACACAACTAAGGAGCATACCAATAAATAGGAAGACACAGATGAGGAAACTCCCCAGGAAACAGCCCAGAGAGAGAGAGAGGAAGATATGATTAAATTCCAGAATCACGGAAGATTGTGTGAAGAGATCCAAGATACAACTAAAGGGAGTTCTAGAAAGAGAGAAAGAATTTGAAGAGTTACAGGATAAAGTTTCTAGCATTCATGAAAGATAAAAATCCTCAGAGTCAAAAAATTTAGTAAGATGTAACCAAGATGAATAAAGAATAAATCAAATCTGTAAATATTCTAGTAAAATATCAAAATATCCAAAAGTGTGAAAGAAACTCTTAAAAGCATCATTAGAGAACAGACAGATTATCAATAAAAATAGCAACTAGATGATTAATAATAATAATAAAAGCCAAGAACTAATGGAATACTATCTTCAAGTGTTGAGAATATTCAGTTGAACTATTACTCAAAATTGGGGTTGAAATAAGGACTGTTTCAAAAAAGGTAAATAATAATTTGGGTGAAGTAAGTGCTATGAGGCATTCCTCAACTACATTTAAATGAAAGAATGGTATGCAAGACAATGGCATGATAAGCAAAAGATATTTATGAATATAGGGATAATTTATAATATATGTATATTATACATATAATGAACACACACAAAGAAGATGCATCTAAATTACTGGACAACAATGCCATAGTTGTCAGATATAAGGTGTTATTCAGAAGGAACACCAACTTGACACAAGGTACCAGAATGGGATACTTCCTAAATTGTTTCTATTCAGTTTTGGTCTTGAAGTATTAGACAATGTAATAAGTGAAGAAAAAGAATGAGAAGGCATATGGATTGTAAAGAAATACACAAAGTTGTCACCATTCACAGTTGATGATATCTACATGCAAAATATAAGAGAGTTTACCCCCAAAAAAATTTTTTTGAAATAATGAGAAAGTTCTACAAGGACACTGGATATAATACCAATGTACAAAAGTACAAATTCTGATAAACCCACAACAAAGGATCAGAAAATGTACTTATTAAAAGATACCATGCAATAGCAACAAAATCATGCAGTACCTACAACCAAATTAAATAAGAGATATGCTATTTAAAATGTAGAACAAGTTTTTAAACTCTCTTGAGGGACTTTAAGGAAGATCTAAACAAAAGAAGAATCATATCATATTCATGGATTGAAAAATTAACTCACTTAGATATGCCAATCCACTCCCAAATTAATCTATAAGTTCATTTAATGCTTATCAAAATCATATCTTTTAATGAAATGGGACAAGCCAATCCTAAAAATCATATGGATGAATACAGGAAAGAGTTTATCCTAACCTCAAACTACAAAGTTTTAAGAACCAAATTTGTAAGACATAGCAAGGGGGGTATCCTAGTGGGATGAAATAAGATGTCCGGAAGTAGCGAAAATGAATTGCCTCACCACTAAGTGGCAATGGGTCCAAGCACTAACCATGGGAGAAAGGATAAAACTGGAGCCTACCTCACATTATACACAAAAATCAATTCCAGATATGATAAAAGAGACAAATGTGATAAGCAAAACTGTAAAAACTTTTGGTTAAAAAATGTAAATGACTTCGTTTTAATCTCAGTATGTGGAAGGAATTTTTAAATGAAACAAGATGAACAAAATCATAAAGGCAAAAGAAGATTAAATTTTACTACACTAAAATTAACAACACTGCATGACAAAAAGTACCATAAACAAAGTGAAAAAGACAAGTGGGGAAGAAGATTTCACAACCCACAAATCATATGTACAATATACATAAAAATTCTCATAAATCATAAAAACATACATCACCTGATAGAAACATGAGCAAAGAGTATGAACCTATAATTCACACAAGAGGAAGACTAAATGGCCAATAAACACACGCTATATGCTCAATTCATAGGCAATAAGAAAAAGTGCAATTCATGGAGTAGACTCCATTCACAGCCATCAGGCTGGCAAACTTCAATAATTCTGATCACCTCAAATATGGAAGAAATGGTAACTCTGTGCACGGAGGAAGTATAAATGGCTATCGCTCTAGAAAGCCAGCTGGAAATGGGCATCCCAAAACGTAGCAATTCTGCTTGTAAGTATCTAGCTTAAAGAAAATCTCATGCATGTGCCCAAAGATGTAAACAAAAATGATCCCTTTTCGCATTATTTATAATAGTAAAAAATAAAGGAAGAAAGAAAAAGAAAGAGCAAGGAACAACCTAGAAAAATTAAGAAACTTCAATTTATTCATACAATGGAGTTTTATGCAGGACGTGTGCATATAATGATAGTGGTTAATCTTTAAAACAAATATTTACTTTGCTGCAAAAATACACATTCCATGTATCATTTATATAAGCCTTTCAAACACACACCAAAAAACTCATATATATTTCATTAATACACAGGTAGTAAAATTATAAAAATACCAGTTTTAAGGAAGTGGTCACTTCTGGAATGAGGAATGAGAAATAAGGTTAAAAAAACACATCTGTAACATTTACTTCCTTAAAAACAGGAAAGAGATTAAATAAACATGGAAAATGTTATTATCCATTTGATCTTGGTAGTGGATAAATGGGTGTCTCTTACTTGTTTCTTATATTAAATGCTTGAAATATAAATACAATTAAGTGTTTAAGAAAAGTTCAGGGGATATTCTTACTAATTAAAAGACCCAGAGTTGGACAGAGATGTGGATGACCTTGCCCACTATTGGCAGGAGTGTAACTAGTACAAACAGACCAAAGACTACACAGTACTTCTGAAGTCATAAATCTATGCAGTCTATGCCTTAAAAATTCCAATTCTAGGAATTTGTCATTATGACATCACCAGACTTGTACACAAATACGTATTTATAAATAAAACTGGCAACTGGGTTGGTAATTTGAATACCAAAAACTGTTCTGTATTGTCGTAGTAAGTGAGCAACAATGAAGAACTGGTTAATATCACAGTCATAATGGAATTTTTGCAAAGATTAAAAAGCATATAGTAAGATAATACTTAATGATATAGGACACTGCTCAAAATGTATTATTAATCAATAAAGCAGATTACAAAAGCAAGATATGCACACTATAGTCCTCATTTAGTATAATCAACTCTGTGGATATACATGAGTGTACACATATGTGTATAGTGAGGGGATATCTAGAAAAATATTTATTAAATGTACATAATGAGATTGTAGATAACATTAATTTTCTGTGCACTTTTTCCATATTTTCTAAAACAAATATAAAATGTTTTTGTAACTTAAAAATTATGGATCTATAGATATGTATGTGTTGAGGGTGGGGGAATAGGGAGGAGATAGGCAGAGGGGAAGGAAGAGGGTGGGAGGATAGGGAGGGATCTGGGGAGACCATCAATAATGTAGCATGCTCTTTACCTCCTTGAGAATCCAAATAGTACTTATGCAATCATTTAATTCTGGAAAATTCACAGTCTAAACATTTATATCACTTGTAGGGGTAAAATATAGAAGAATACGAGACTGGGGTATGGGCGACATAGGGGTAATTCTGATATAAGAACAAATGTATATCATATTGTTATTTTATGTGCATTTATGCACATAAATGTTGTTATACAATAACAACTCCTTAATAAAAATTTTTTTAAAAAATTGTTAAACCTATGATGGGCACAAGGTTCACATGAGTGGGTCCCAGCTCTCACCCCCTTATTCCTCATTCCAGAAGTGACTGATGCTTTGTTCTGCGGGAGCCAGCATTACTTTGAGTTGAGCGAGTGAAGAAGACAGCATAAGGGGAGAGGCCTGGAGTTCGGCTGCCAAGTGGGAAGGTACTGCCGGAAGTGCCAGAATCTGCCATCTACGCAGTGGAACGAATGGCACTTGTCTCAATGACTTCACAGGTACTGTCCCACTAATCCATAGACGGACTCTGCTTGGAGCCTCCAAAGAAAAGTGCTGACTCCAGCCTCCAGAATAACTCCAGAAGAATGTTTTGAAATAAGCTATTACCCACCTTAGTGGCACATATTCCAGAATCTCCAGAATCCCCGGAGGAAGTCTACCAGGTAAGGGCCAAGGTCAAAGACACCTCAGTCAATCCCCATTGAACTTGGCCTTCCCACTGGATTTATTTATCATGGGAGCAATACGGGGGCAGAAGAGCATTCACCAGGCCATTTCCACACTGAACTCATTTGGTTCTCACAACTCCAGCCAGTGGGTGTTATCAATCTCCATGCTTCAGAGGAGAAACGGAGACGGGGGCCACACACCTAGGAACTGGTGGAGCTGGGACTGAAACCCAGGGCTTTAGGAATCCAAGACCCAGCATTGTCTTATTAGCCTAAATTACTGTTCATTAATGGAAGCAATATCTCCTTGCATGCTTTACGAATCAATCACCTTTATCAAGTGAAATGCTACTTTAAGTGAATTAAACAGATAATTCATTTAACTAAATGTAGGGAATCAGGCTTTTTCCAAGGGTACACCATGGAACAGTTTGAGCAGTGTCCTGAGATTACTAGAAAGGTCTTCAATTCTCCCATTAGGGTGCCCAGAACTGAAGCCTTGCTTTGTTCAAAAGGTGATGAAGGGCCACATCTTGCTGAACCACAGACAAAATTCCAAGTAGAAATACTGCCAGGCAGAGGTGAGCCGTTGCTGAGAGAAACCTGGTCCTCCCCCGAGCGCCACTCTCAGTCCAACCTTGTCTTCCCAACGTCCTTGTGTCAGACAACACACACTCCCGACACTCCAGGCTCCTGCTCTCCCATGAACTGTGGCCTCCTCCTGTTCATTCTGCCTCCCTTCAATGAGTTCTCCCAACTGCAACTGAAGTCATCTTTTTAAAAACCGGTTGGATCATGCCACGTCCTGGTTCAATACTCCTAATGACCCCTGAGTCTCAGAGTGAGCTGTAAACATGTCCCAACAGGTCCCACAACAGCTGGTGCCTGCCTGTCTTAGCCTGGAATTCCCAGAAAGCAGAGCCTCAGGGCGTCCTCACTGAGAGATGCCATCATATGGGAGGAGGAGTGAGGGAAACAGGAGGTAAGGCAAGTAGTAAAGAGACAGAAAATACAAAAGCATATTTCCAAGCCACCTGTTATGGTTTGGATATGTGGCATCTCCCAGAAGCTCACGTGTAAGTCAATGCAAGAACATTCAGAGGTGAAATGATTGGACTATGAGATTTGCTGATCAGTAACTATACACAGGTGGGGTTTGGCTGCAGGAGGTGGGTCCCTTGCGATGTGACTGTGGGCTTTGGGTTTTGTCCATGCTTTCTGTAACCATGTCCTGGGCAGCTTTCCTCCACCATGCCCTTCTCCCATGATGCTCTGCGTCAGCCCCAGAGCCATGGAGCCAGCCATCTGTAGAGTAGGACCTCTGAAACCCTGGACCAAAAGAACCTTTTCCTTCTCTAGGTTGTTATTGTGGGGTCTTTTGGTCACAACAACGAGAAAGGTGACAATACACACCACTGTGTGTGTCTCAGGACTGACCAACAGGACAGAGAAGAATTCACCTGCTAGACCTCTCATCGATCAAAAATTCATCATGCAGAGGATCAATCTCCTTTCCAACTTCCAGTTGCCCAAGAAAGTCTTGAGTAGTTCAGGGGTCAAGGTCAAGAGCACAGCTGCAGGGTAAGAATCAAAGGTTTCTTGAATATGTGTTGAATAAATGGATGGTGGTTGGGTAAATAAATTATTAAAATGGAAAACCCAAGTGAACAGGGTAAAAGCCAACATACAGCAGTGTATGCACCAGAAGCACAGGCCCCTCCAAAGTGAAGTCAAGACCCCACATGCATATTCAGTATTCTTGGGCTCGAAGGGTCCCGGCTAGGGGATGCTCAGCTCACAGACTTCCAAAGCCTGCAGGACCTGCTGCACATCCCTCGGGTTCCTCATGTTTCTTAAAACTGGCTTTTAACGGCCAAGTTTGGCTCCCTCTCCTTCTTTTCTCTTCCTCATAGAAGATGGGGAAAATCAGTCATCAAGTTTCTTAGAGCTCCATCGCCCGCACAACAGTGCCACTGCAGTTCTTACAGAGCTCCATCCTGAAAGAGGGCGTCTCGGCCTGGCTGGCTGTTTCTAAAAAGCCCGGGACGTGGGGGATGCTACTCTCCTCTCCTTCTCTGCTCTTGCCTTTTGGCAGGCACAGGTGGTTGTGGGAAGTGCCAAGAGGTGAGGATGGGGGTGCAGAGGGGGTAAGCAGCTGCAGGAGTTCCAGAAGCAGCAGCCCAAGACACCTGTGTCTTCTTGGGCCTCCTCGGCCTGCCAGCAGGACATCCCCAGCCAGCTGGGGACACCTTGCTAGCTACCGTGGCAATGGGAGCATGAAGCAGGGCCAGAGAGGACCCTGACACAAGGCTGAAAAGAGCAGTTTGAAGGAGACAGCAGGGTTTCTGGGAAGCTGCTGGAAAGGCAGCTAGAGGAGTGAGTGCAGGAGGCACCTAGGCCTGCTGTGGGAGCAGCTCAGATGCAGACTTCCCTGGGGGGTGGGGTGGGGAGTCTCCACCCACGGTCCACTCCCAAGCTCCCTATCTGTCCCTTCCTCAGCAGCCCCGGGAAGAGACGATCCTAGCCCACCGTGGAACACAGCAAGGTCTTGAACAGAAACCATGCGGAGATGAGACAGTTCTCCTGTTCCCAGCTTCCGACACTCGTTCAGTTTCAAATGTCCACTCAACTCCTGATATGTGAGCAGGTGAGTGCCAGGCTGAGTCAGAACCAAGCCCCTGGCTTCGACTTGGAGGGAACTTGCCCTTTACGTATATGACCAGTGGGTAGGGAGGAGCTTGGCCCCAGGCCTGCACACCTAGCAACGTGAAATCTGCTAGGCCTCCCTTGTAGAAGTTGCCTGTGCTGGCCAGTCCCACGTGAGGCCAGCCACAGCGATGCCTTCTAGTCCCCAACACTGCAGTCACTCAACTTTCAAAGAAAGCATGTCTTCACTGACAACCTCCCCCCTACCCAGACTGCCAGGTAGGGCTGGCCCGATCTCTCCAGCATCTCCTCAAAGCCATCTTCTCACCAGTGTCATTGTCCTTCCTTCCTTGCAAAGTTTGTGCCCTACTCCCAATCTGTATTAAAATCAGGTGTGGGCCTTTCAAGGGGCCATTAGGCTTCACCCTTATGAACAGAATCAGTGTCCTCATAAAAGGGGCTCCAGAGGGATCCCTTGTCCCTTCCACCATGTGAGGACACCATGAAAAGAAAGCCATCGATGAAGAAGTAGGCCTTCCGGTCATGGCATCTGCTACTGTCGTGATCTTAACTTCCTATTTTCCAGAACTCTGAGGAATGAATGCTTGTTGTTTCTAAGCTGCCCGGTGAATGGTGCTCTCTTATAGCAGCACAACCGGACTGACACTTGTGTTTGAGTAGAGAGGCTAACGCAAGACCCCTTGCCTCTTCCCAGCAACCCCTGAGATCTCAGCCAGGCACTCTTAAAGATTACAACTATGATTTTCCCTTCCCAAGCCTCTAGGGGAAGGCAGGTGGAGAAGGAAGGGAGAAGAAAGTCTTCTCCACCTCCAGCTGTCACATCCCACTGTCCCACAGCTCATGCTGCAGGTAAATATTAGCTCCCATTGGAGTTAAAGAACACCAAAGAGAGTGAGAGACGAATGCAGAGAGGGTGAACATGAGTCTCTGCTGCTAGCACCTTCCCAGCAGCATGGGAAGTTGTTTGAGTAACCAAAACAGGAGCTCTCCACTCCAGGCACATAAATAAGTTCAAATAGATCTGCTGCTCCCAGCAGCCGGCACAGAGGCCCAGAGAAGGACAGTGCCCTTGGTCCCTACCTACTCCATGCCTTACAGCCACTCAGCTCCTGGAGGAAGGACTTCTTTCTGGGAGGAGGATGGGAAAGATGAGAAGACTCTCAGCAAAGATGGGGTGATTGAGGATGCACAAAGGGAATACCTCAGATCACAGAGGCTGGCAGAAGCCCCCTCGCCCTCACTGTCACCACAGTGAAACAGCTCCACTTCCAGAAAGCACAGCCACCACCCCCACACCCAACGTTTACCTCTAGCCTACTGGACTCTCTCCTCTTGACCCCCAAGGCCTCCACAGCCTCCTGCCTCCCCACCCAGTTCCTCCTCCACTAATTCCCAGGCTTCTGGTGAGGCGGAACTCTTCAGCAACTTTCCCACTCCCTTGTACCTACAGCAATGATGTGACCTCGCCCAGAAGTCCTTGCTCATGAATGCTACAGGACTCCAAATGGACCTGATCCTTCCCCTCCAGCCTCCCTTAACTTCCCTCCCATTCCCCACCTATCCTTCCTTCCTATTCCTGGGATCAACATCCCTGAAACCAAATTCTTCTCCTCCTCCAAACAGTCCCTCTTCCCACATTAGTCAATGGTTGCTTCAGGACCATTTAGCCTGAGTCCCCCAAACTTGTACCAAGGTTCCTCCCTCTCGTGTTGACTCAATCACTAGGACCTGTTGAGTCTTCTTCTATTATTATTCCCTTCTGTGAGGCCACCACTGCTCCCTGAGTCCTCCTCACAGAGCCAGGACCACCTCAGTGTCCTCTAAGTGTGAGGCCTAGGACATGGATCCCAGGGGCAAGGCCAGAATGAGCAAAGTTAGGCTAACTCAATAGCCAGTCCAAGGATGGAAGCCAAAGGTCCAAACTAGAGGTGAGTCATTGCGCACCAGATGTGAGGGTTAAGCCACGGTGCGTGAGATGGAAGGCTGCAGCTGGGATACACTGATTCCGTGATGGCAGCAAGAGGCTCAGGACAATGACTGGGCTGATACAAGGAGTCTGATCGGTTTTCACTGTCGTTAGGTCTGGATGAACTGGCACAGCTAATAAGTGGACAAGACTTCTGATCCTGTCTCCCTGCCATCCTAAACAGTCCCTCCAATCTTGCTCCCAAAGCTTTCTCACATTATGCCCTTAAGAGAAAGGAAGCCCCCCAGTGTCTCAATCCTCCCATCCTTCCAGTTCCTCGTCCTTATCGGTCCATTTCTCTGGGACACCCCCTGAACACACTGTGTAATAACTGCCCCTCCCCCTGATTCAGACATTTGTGCCCATGAGTGGGTCTCCTATTTTTGCATTTCAAGGATGAACAAAATTTCAAAAGTAATCAATATAATATAGCCAACTTTTTTTTTCCAAAGTATGGGCTTTCAGAAACAACTGCCACTATTTACACCCCAACATTTCATAAAAGAAAGGCCATTTAGCACTAAAATGTTGAAAAGATATGATCTCTCAATAAATCCTATAAATTAAATTTAGCCTTATGAAATAATCACTTACTCACCCTATTTTTATCATTTCACAGCAAACGGATGAAAATGTTGTCATCAACAGGCACAAATCCATAAATTAGCATTTGGGAATCACAGATATAGACTTCTCATTTGACATTTAATCACGTAGTGCTTTGCATTTCTGTTTAGTTTTGTTTTCTCTCGTAATGTTTATCCAACTCTTCAGCTTCGCACGTCTTCTCTGCACGCTAGATTGCAAGAGCCCTCCGGTCAGGTTTGTGTCCCCCCCATACTACAAGCCTGCTGTGCTTAAACCCCTAAACAAAAGGGGAGAGGGCGGGAGGGAGCTGACAAACAAAAGCAGAGGGGTAGAGGAGGAGGCTCGGCTCCAGGGCCACCTTTTACTGTCTTTCTGCTACGTCCTAGAATGACACTGATAAGAACATCTGTCTGCAATATGCGTGGTCCAGCCCAGAGTACCTCCGATGCATTAGCTCATGAATTTTCCCAAACTCTCAAAATGTCACCTACTTTTGGAGCAGCTATGTGGAGGAGGAGCATTACAGTGGGAGTCAGACAGGGCTGTATTCTCTGTTTTCTCCGTTGGGCCTTCAGGTTGTCATTTCACCTCTTCTAAGTCTCAGCTGTCTCTCTGCTAAATACCTTTATTTTAGATTGCACTGGAAGGTCCCTTCTAACTCAGCATGTTGTAATTTTCCATTCCCGTTTTATCAGGAATAGTTACACAGGAATAATGCCTTCTCTGAATTCTCCACCATTTGCTTCTTCCCTGACTCTGGACATTTGTGCTCACCTGTGGTTCCCTCAACTTGGATTTCAAGGAGAAGCAAAGTATCAAAAAGTGAAGTCCCCTGGTGGGACCCTCCACACCCACACTTCTGGAGCTGGATATAAAAGGGCCACCTGTCACAGCACCAGGGTTCCCATTCAGAACCTGGGAGTAGAGGGTTGCTTCAGTCCACCCTCAGCATTTTCTCAATCCTCTCCTCCCTGCCTACTCCTTGTGTTATTTAAATACATGCTGGGACAAAAAAAAATTCCTTTAAAGACAGGAGCTGTTTTGTAAAATTTTTGCATCCTTTACAGAATCTAGCTCTGACCTTTGCACCTCTAACTCGGTACCTTGGTAAATGTTTGAGAAAAAGATGAAGGCTTAGACCTGTCTCTCACAAGCTGTGAGTTAGGACATTGCCGCTAAGTTCTAGGCAGTTCCCAGAAATACAAACCACAAAACAGTTAACTCTTAATTTTACTGAATAATTAAGAATTAAAGTGATTTCCTTTTTCTCTGGGCCCTTTTTTATGCTGAAATGCATACTTACCAATTCATCACGGCAAACTGTGGCATTTTGAAAAATAATTTAATAGAAAAAGCATTTTCTTAATGAAAGCACAATTTCTGACGTCAAGGGGATTTTTTTTAAAGAGAGGGACTGTATGTGTGTGTGTGAGAGAGAGAGAGAGAAGTAATTTCATTTAGATTTTCATCTGGTTTTCATTGCTCGAACACTTCGTTGTGCATGTGGTGCCGGGGTTCGAACCCGCATCCTCACGCATGGCAGGCAAGCACCGTAACCTCTGAGCCACAAGGGCATTTTTATCCAAATGCTTGAAATGTACTTGTTTCAGGAAAATACTACCACGAAGTGTCCAAATACAAATCCATTGCTATTTGAAGACACTGAAACTGTCCTCTTGATGATCACAGAGGCAGTAACAACACATGTCCAGGAAGAAATCCAAGCTGGTAAAGGTCTATGTCCACTCTTCTAGATTCAGGAGGACCAGGAAGACAGGGGGAGGCAGAGGGCACAGAAAACCATATTGAGAAGCTCCAAAGGACACAGGCCCCAGGGCAAGAGTGGGGTTAGAAAAGAGGAAGTGCCCCGCTGGATCTTGTGCGTGGTAAGCAAAGGAATTCGCACCAATCTTGGAAGACAGCTTAGGGACTGGTCCCCCCATTGTCGGTCCTAAAGACAGTCGCCACATCAGGACACTCTTCCTTGGGAGCACATGCCTAAGAAGGCTGAGTAGGAAACTGGCGAGTGCCCAGTGGACCTGGCGGAGGCAGTATGGGATCTGAATCCCTGCTTCTGAGATGCTTCCTGTTCCCTCTCCACCACCTGCAACCACAAGGCACCCCCAAGGGCTCCAAGGAACACGGATGCAAACCACCGGCAAGGCGAAAAGGAGCCAACCCTTGGATGTAGAGACTGGCTCCACCATTCGTCCGTTAACTTCTCACCCTCAGCCTCTGTCCCTTCTTCAGGATCCTCTGAAGTACCTGCTAGAGACACGCAATGAGGTATCACTCCTCAAAGAGCCCTGTAAACCGAGAAGCACCACACCAAAGCCTTCAGTTTTGTTAAACCCTGCCTACTTATTCAGGAGTCTGTGTTTTGAAAGGGACTCAAAAGCCACTGAGTCATCTTCTCAGCCAAGAAGCAAACTCTTCATGGAGGAGCAGGTGAAGCAGAATGAGCTGACAAAGCCCTCTGCTGGCCAAGAGGTCATGCCGAGGAAGAGCCTTCCCACAGGAGGGCTCTGGACTCCCTTCTGGGGAACGTTCGGCCCCTCACTCTCTGTGCTACTGGCAACTTAACTGTCACATTGTGGAGCCACTTCCTTCCTAGACGCGGTATTTTCCTGCACACCCCAACCAGGTGGGAAGCTCCTGGAGGGCAGCCATCTTGTGGGGCTGCTTTGGGCCTCCCCTTGGTCCTTCAGGTCCTGCCTGTTGCCTCCTGCCCCTGCTGGAGGGGGAAGTCCCAGGTCCTTACCCAGGGACGCTTCCTTCTTACTCTGCACGTTCCTCCTGAACACTCATTCACTCTAAGGCCTCAGCTTCTAGGCTCCTGCTCTCAGTTAGAGTAGTCCAAGCCAAGACCTCTCCTTCTCCTGAGGTCTTGGCCTGTTTCAACCCTCCGCTGAAGGAGATATGTCAGAAACACTGAACTGGGATGGCAGGGGCCCTAACCAACCACGCCGCTACAGGAGACCGAGACCTTCTGCCATGTCACACAGATCTTCAGATCTTAGGTGGTCCTAGGGACAGGGTTCCTTAGGACTCGCAAGGCGGGGGACGGGAACTTGAATGAGGGGCTGCTCAGGGAGAGGAGACTCACCAACAGCACAGAGGGATTTCAATACTGTAATAACCATCCTGGCTTCCTGTGTGATGCCAACTAACACTCAGTCATTGGCTGCCCCACACACCCCTCAAAAATTCAACCAATCTGTTCGGCACCCCTCCTTCCCTCACCTGCACCATCTTCTCTGTCCCCACAGTAATGAATGACTCTATTGTCATCCATTTGGTGGCCTAAGCTAGGAATCAGACTATTCTTGTCGCCACGTCCTTTCCCTGTTCAATCACTTACAAGTTCTGTCCTTTACAGTTCCTACACAGCTCTCAAATTCACTCCCAGTCCTTAAGTGTACCTACTGCTTCGGTCACTTAAAACTACTGTGACGGGCTCCCTGACTCCGGTGCTGCCTCCTCGAAGCCATTCCCCATAACTCAGCTAACATCATCTTCTTTAAAGCCAAATTAGATCACGCAACTGTTCTACTGTGCCTGTTGAGTTTTGTAGCTCCTGCAAGCCTAACGTCTCTGCACCTGCCATACGAATATCACAGCCCCCTGGGTCTCACCCATAATCTCTGCTTCTAATTCTCTCATTTGCTGAAAATCTCTCTGGCCTCGGGGTGTTTGCCCATGAGGTCAAGTCACCAAGAACTCCTCCTCTTGAATTTTTTACACACCACACACACACACACACACACACACACACCCTCCTCCAAGACTGGGTTGGACACCCTCCTGTGGACCCTCATTGCCTACCCTTCCCTGCTTCCCTGCTTCTCATTGCAATAACACTGTTTTGTATTTGCCTTCTTTTCATGGAAAGGTTTGGCATTGTTTGTTTTTTGTTAACTAAAGTAGATGTTTAATCACTGTTACAATGCTCAATTAATGTTTCCTGTACTTTCGTCTAAAGAGGCTTAAGGGTAAGAATTGGCCATGCAAGAGAAGGAGGCTCCCAGGGGCTGCTCACCTGGGGCCTGCCACCCTCCTAGCTGCAAGCAGGAAGAAATGGACACCACCTTGTACAACACTTCTGACTCTCGGAGCTAAAGCGAAAGGTGAAAAGAGGTTACGACAGACACTACAAACTCTCAACAGCCAGGACCCCAAAGCAAGCCACAACGTGTAACCCTGACATGTCAGAGTCAACCCAGCCAATGCACAAAGACAGACTCGTGGGGCCCAGCCAGCCTGCCAGAGCAGTGGGAAGACTGGAAGACAAGGCAGGACTACGGAAGCAGGATAAGCTGATGGCATCATTTAAAATCAGGCATGGGCACACGTGAGGCTGAAACAGCAGCAACTTCCCCAGCTTGTTACAGTGGCAGGCCTCTTAGGCAGGGGACTGAGCGTCTCTCAGGAGTCTTCTAACTGAGGCACAAGCCAAGTGTCTCTGGCCTGGAAATGTGAGCTTCTACAGGGCCACAGCATCAAGAGTCTACTCAGTTCTGTACCAACTGCATCAGCAAGACATCAGCTCAAACACCCCTGGGGTGTTTCATATCATCGGAGGCCTCCAAACGTGGTGCTACAAACACCCACACCAAACCTGGCTCTGCGACCTGCTCCACCCTGTCTCCCTCCATCCCCATGGTTCCCTGGAGCTTTTCCTCCGCAGAGCTCCTCTGGCTCTGGCACAGCCCGCACAGCCTCTCTGAGACTCTTGGTTCCAATCAACTTCGACAGCAGATCTGCTTGTCCAGGGATAGCTCTGCCTGCAGAGTCCCAGGAGCCCAGATAAGCAGAACAGAGGAGGGACTTGAACCACATCTTCCATGGTTCTGGCCCCCATCGGCCACACCAGGGCAGGACAGAGTAGGGAAAATGCTGTATTTGCATCTTGAATGCTCCAAAAGGCCAAAGTACTAAAGGCAAGTACTACTACTTGCCTTGCCAGCTAGGCACTATGGGGAGGTGGTGGGACTTTTAAGGGGCCTGGTGGGAGGAAGTTGGGTCATGGGGGTGTGTCTTCGAAAGGGATATGCTACCCCAGCAGTTCCTGGCTCTCTTTTTTGCTTCCTGGCCGTGAAGTGAGAAGTTCTGTTCTGCTATATGCTTCTGTCATAATCCCTGCCTCTCCACAGTCCCAAAGCAACAGAGCCAACTTTCATGGACTGAAACCTCCAACTGTGATCCAAAACGAACCATTTTTCTTTAGAAGTTGATTATCTCAGGTATTTTGTTACAGTAATGGAAAGCTGATTAACAAAGATAAGATATCTCTTGAAGCCACTCTTAGATGACTTAGAATTCGACCCAATAAATGGCCCTAACATAGAGTTTCCTCACTTTCTCAGTGGTCTCTCCTGTCCCAGGTAGAAATATAAAATTAATCCTGCTGCTGTATCAGACACTGGAGGAAGGAAAAAAGAAGTACACTCTACCTCAAACTCAGACCTCAAATGGACTAGAGTGAGCCTAAAGGAAGCATGTATCTTTGAACAAACTAATTTTGAGGCTCTAATTTGAGATCTCAGGAGAAATAATATGATGTAGTAGAAAGAATAATAATCAGACTTTGGAATCTTAGCCTCCTAGTGAAATCCTGAATGTTATTCCCTAGCTTTCGGACCTTAGGCAAATCACATAATTTCTCTAAATCTCAGGTGATTCATTGGGTTGCTGAGATGTCAGTATGAGGTAATGCATGGGCAGGTCTAGAATGCGACTCAGAAGATCGTAAATGCCCAATTATATTAGTTTCCCTCTTTCCCACTGTAATCTCTAGAAATTCAATTAAATGCATTGTGGGGGTTGTGAAGATACCAAATGTGATAGACAAAATTATGTTTCCACTGAAAGTGTCCAAATCCAAATGCCCAGAACCTGTAACGTAAGACAACCAAGGATGTGGATGGAATTAAGGTCACCACTCAAGTGACCCTGAAAAGAAGAGATCATCTTGAATCGTCATGGTCTCTTCGATCTCATCACATGATTGAGTCACATGAGCCCCTAAAATAAAAAGCGGGCACAAGTGTTAGAAAGATGTGGCATGAGAAAAACTCAAACTTTATCCATTATTACTGGCTCTGAAGACGGAGGAAGGGGCCACAAGCCAAGGAATGCAGCCACTTCCAGAAGCAGGAAATGGCCCTTAGCTACAACCAGCAAGAAAATGGAGCAAGTAACCTGAAACTGTGAAGAAATGAATTCTACCAATGCCCAGAACCTCCAGGAAGGAGCAATACTGACACCTTATATAATTCTATTTTTATGGGGAAAAAACAAAAATGGAATAATAATCAGCTTTTCTTTTTACTCAGTTAACCGCTTCTAAGAGAAACCTGGGTATCCTGGATATTTGAGGCTCCAATCCAGGCACCTTCCCTGCTGGTGGCAGCTGGTGGATGGGGGTCAAATAACCTTAAAATGCAGGATAACATCACAAGTTTGAAAAGCAATGGCTCAGATTATTCTGGGATTTAGAAAGGACCCAACAGGTGCAATTCCAAAGAACAACCCTTCTTTGGAAACAGGAAACAAACCAGTTACAGTTGACACTCACATGGGTATCTAGAAATAACACAGTGATCTAGTAAGTACCACAACCTCAGCCTCCAGAAGAGCTCTCCAAGTGGCACCAACGGCACATTTCATGACGTTCCCCATCATGTTAGAACCTGCTCTGCACCCAGACAACAGGGTGCAAGAAGCCAAAGGCACATGCTACTGGGGAACAACGGGGGCTGAGCTGAGAGTATGTGGACCAGGAAAAATTCTTACTGTCAGTCTTGAGTCCTTCTAGATCTAAATCTAGAAAGCCCAAGCCAAAAAGCTGTAAACATTAATTCAGCCTGGCATTTGATAATCTTTTTAAATGTCTCTGAATCTTCCTACAGTGCATTAGCCACCCCATCACCATGAACGAGAAGCTGATGGCAGTAACTCTAAGCCATACGTGCTAATGGGAGCCCCTGTAATGAAATAGCAGTCTGCTGTATTAATTAGACAATCTCCAATACCTTTGTGCATTAGGCCACTGTATTCTGACATGCTCAGACTGCAACACTGGGCCCCAAGGAAGCCCAGGGCCTTTGAACGAGGTTCCCTTCTGCTCTACAATAGTCAGAGGCTAAATCTACGCTGTACTGCAAGATCAGAATGTTTCCTCTTCTCTGAGCTCAGACACTGGAAGACTCCAGATCAATGACTCCTGCCACATTCTCTCCCGTCCTGGAAGTACGTACCCCCAGTGAACATCGCAGTTGAGCAAGGAAAGTAAGATGTCTCCCAGCTCCCACAGTCAGCCCTGCTGGCAAACATATAAGGAACCAGCCTAGAAAAACGATGCTTTTTTATCTTGTGTGCAACTCTCCAGGTGAATTCCAAGATAACTTAGTGACAATCATTTGCAGAAAGAAAGCGTGATCACTCTCCCGTTCCTTTTCTTTCCATGAATGTTGCAGTGCTCAGTGTAGTGGGCTGTAAGAGCAATCAACCCCTGAAATTGGGTTGCTGAGAATTCTACTGAACCAACAGAAATTCTGTATCCATGTGCAAACATGCAAAGAGTCAAAGATGCTTTCCCCACTGCTATGCTTCCTTTTTGGGGACCTGGGTGGTTTTTAGTGTATGTACTACAAGTTTTGCAAGTGAAGTGAAACTGGAACAGATTTGTCAAGTGCTACAATATTTAGCTCTCTAATTGGAATATTCTCCAACTGCTACCTACGTGTCAGTCTGATCCCTCCCGTTCCACCAGGGCAGGGCCACTGTACCATGCCACCAGGGCAGGGCCACTGTACCATGCATCACCTGCTGTACCTTGTGTTCCTGATGTAATGCCAAGTACAGAGCAGATGTGCAGCAAAGCCATGTGCGTGGGTTGAGGGAAGCTCACCCACCATGCAGCCAGCTATAGAGAATCAGCCCCATCCTTCATCCTCACCTCCCAGCCTCATCCTCACCTCCCAGCCTCATCCTCATCTCCCAGCCTCATCCTCAACTCCCATCTTTCATCCTCACCTCCCAGCTTTCATCCACACCTCCCAGCCTAATCCTCAACTCCCATCCTTCATCCTCACCTCCAGCTTCCTTCTCAACACCCATCCATCATACCTCACCTCCCATGCTTCATCTTCACCTCCCAGAACTTCATCCTTACCTCTCAGCCTTCATACTCCCCAGTCTTGAAGCACAGAGTAAGGAGCAGGGGAAATAGCTAGAACACTTTAGAACTCCTGGAATGTTCATAATTTTCTCTCAGTAGACTAAATTCATTTTAAAAATACAAAAGAGGCACTCTGGAATAATGTTAACTTGAAAATATAAGAAGGGGGGCTGGAGCGGTGGCTCAGCAGTTTCAGTGCTTGCTTTCCATGTGCCAGTCCGCGGGTTCAAACCCCAGCACCATGAACACAATGAAGTGTCAGAGCAACGAAAGCCACATGAAAAACTAAATATAATTGATTCTCTCTTCTTCTTCTTCTTCTCTCTCTCTCTCTCTCTCTCTCTCTCTCATTGTCTCTCTCTTAAGAAAATATAAAAAGGAACAAATATTGAGTTGGGAAATTATGAACTATATTTTAATCTTTATTTCATTTAAAAAGACGTAATCACACAATTTGTTAAATACTAAGTTCCCCAGTGCTTGTGAAAGAAAAACTGGGCTTAGAAACATAGGATGGATGAACCAATTTTCCTGCCCTTAATAAATTCAAGATCACAAAAAGGAACGAGACATGAAAACAAATAAATATAGGAGAGAGGGTCCAGAAAGCAATATTAGGACATGCTCCTTCCTGTCCCTCCATTTGTGTGTGTGTGTGTGTGTGTGTGTGTGTGTGTGTATGTGTGTGTGTGTGTCTATGAGAGAGAGAGAGAGAGAATCAATTTTATGTGCTGGGGTTCGAACCCAGGTCCTTGTGCATGCCAGGCAAGTGCTCTGCTACTAAGCCACCTCTCTAGCCCCATTGTGTTGGGTTTTAAAAATACACCTGCAACTAGTACTGGAAACCAGAACACCATCAGGGAACCCAAAAGCCAGTGGGTCCACAACGACAGAGAGAAGACAGAGGAACCACAGCCAGAACAAACGGAACTGGACACCCCCAGGTGGGAGCAGCTGCAGAAGGTTCCAAGAAGAGTCAACAGCCCCAGGAGCACTCGTCAGGTGGTGAACTGATGCACTGTACCAGGGCTCTGGAGCTGGCTGGCTGCTCCTGTCTCCCACTAGTGCTAGGTTGAGTGAGCCAAGGCCAGAGCAGGGAGGACACCTGCTGGGGTCAGACGGGAGGGGCAGCGTCCCAAGCAGATAGCAGGGAAGCCCTATGATCAGAAAATAAAATATCGTCCCTAAGCTATTCCCCTTCCCACCCCATCTCAAAGCTGTTGATCTCCCAGACTTCTTCATCTCATTCTACCCTGTGGATATCACCAGCCAAATGCCTTGAAGTCATCCCTTCTCTGTCCTCCTGTGTCACCAAAATAATCACCAAGCCCTGTAATTCTACCTTTCAATTCCTCTCCTCTCTTTCTGCCAGCTGTTCCTAGAGCTTTAGCCCTGTCTTCTCTCTCTTTCTCTGTTCCCTTCCGTGTGACCTGTGACCGAGAGCACAGTCCTCAGCCTCCCAGGACACCTGCCACGGTCAGTGAATGCTTTGCTGAGCCATGGGGGCATGCTAGAATACCCGGATGTTTGCTGGATTGCTATCAGAGGCAGTCAGCTGCTGTAACTGCAGGGCTTTTGCCTGACCCCCTGTGTGTGCTGAGAGCTGGTAGAGGATGGCTAGAAACAAAGGGGGAGGCATCAAGGGACCAAGGAAAAGAGGGAGAGTAAACGGATGATTCAACCCTGGAAGGGGAGCTGGAGAAAGGCACTGGGGGAAGACCTGAGATATTAGAAAGGAATCTTAGAAAGTTTGTCTAGACGATGCACAGTATAAAATGTCTTCCTCTTCCGGCCCCAGAAAATCTCCAGTGAAGGCTCCATTTCTCATCAGTATGCTTTGAAGCTGGATTATTTTTAGGATTCATTAAGGCACTAGGTCCTGCTTTGGGGTGGGTGCAGGATAAGAGCTGACATATCTAGATTGTCTGCATCATCAAAGATGCGGTGGGCTGGGGCAAGAAGATGGATTCTGGAGTTTAATGGTCTGGAATCGAATCCTGGCTTCCCCACTTCCCGCTGAAGCGACCTCAATCTGCCACGAAGCATCATCGCTCTCCTATCTATCGAATGGGGGTCAGATCCCTGCTTCCTCGACTGTGGCGTAACATCACATCTCAGGACCGCGTGTCTTCATGACTCTGCAGTGAGATGCCAAGCCCGGTGGCCCAACCTGCAATCAGGCTGCCTGCCTCTTACAATCAGCAGTACCCCGCATGCCCTTCCTCAGAAGGGCATTAAAAGGGCATTGCTTTAAAGTATGGGTCTGCCCAGCCCCGACTTTCATCTGGGATTCAGGATTTTCCACAGCGCTTTTGCACATGTTATAGATTAGTTCTACGCAGTAGAGAAAAGGAGATTCTTTCCACGTTTCACAGAGGATGAAACTGCACACCAACACGGTCTGCAGAGCAGGGACTCAGGTTCGAGCCTGCCATCTCCTGCTAGGCTGCACTGCCCTCTGCAGTTCATTGGCTCCTCTTCATCTGCGCCTCTCTTCTTGGTTTAAGAGCATTCTGCTTGGCCCCTCCTGTGCTCAGGGAAAAGAGGAAAATCACAATGAGCCAGAGGGGCCAGGGTGACCAGGACGATTTCTGGTTGGCAGAAACAGAGCCCTGCTGACAGAGAAGCCCATCAGTGGGACAGCTGGGACAGGGCACTGAGGCACTGTCTCTGACATGGGGTGGAACATCACCAGCTGAGCCCCCTGGTCCACCACATCACATTCCGGGAGGTGGAGGGAAGGAAGGGGACAGAGGGCAGCATAGACTAGTCCTTTGTCTCCACACCTATGCCCTTCTTCCCTAAGTCCAACCTTCCCTTACCCGTGCCCAGTGATGTGGCCAATGACATGGCAAGTCAGAGTCCAAGGTCCACAACAGCACCAAGATGCTGTGGTCACATTGCCGACACAGCTGCGAATGAGTAGAGAGGGTAACTTCTGTCCCCAAGCTGTCAGACGAGACGAGTTCAGGCTTCCCCAAATCTCGGCCCCTTTCCTCAATCACCCTCTCTCAGGCTGCTTCCCATGTTCCCAAAACAGAGCTCTCCTGCTGCCAGCCACTTCCTCTGGCCCCCTTCCTACTGTGCTGAGTGGAACCAAGAGAACACACAAGAGTTCGCCTCCGGCTCAAACGCTCTTGCAGCTGCCCACAAATCCCAGCTCCCCTGCGAACTCAGTGAGGCAGGAAGAGAGAGAACGCAGAGGCAGCGTCTGATCAATTCCTGCGAGGCCCTGCTGCCAGCGAGCTCCTCCACAGGCAGCGTGTCACCTCTCAGGACTGAGGACCAGAATACGTGTGTCCACGTGCCTGCACCAAGCAGACGACGCAACACAGCAGAACTGACCTTTCCAATTTGGGAAGGAAGGAAAAGCATGGCCAATGTCATTGTGTTCACACAGCACGCTGGCCTCCAACGGCACTGTCCTGGTATCAACAAGCCAATGTTAAAATCACTGAATCATTAACAAAGCCAATGAGAAAGAATAAAAAGAAGGTCCCATTTGTGACACATGGTCCCCGGGGGTCAGAAATCCTGCTTTTCCAGGCTCTCGGAAGAGCTGGGCACCTTCACAGCAGCGGCCATACATTTCAGAGGAGAGCATGGAGTCATCCCGGCCAGCTAAGTTATTCCAACTTTTTCAGTGATCGACACCACCCGCTTTCGCCTCTGCCTACCCTGCAGGTGAGAACAAGACCAATCGCTCCTCCAAACTTGGGCCAGCTTCAGCTCCCTGTTGTTCTGTGGCTGACTGACAGCTTCTTTGACACACACACAACTTCCAGTCCACCTCCCCATCCACCCCTGCCCGGAAGCATTGTGCTACGCAGTATATCTGTGTATTTTAAAAACTGAAGTGAATTACAATTAATTTCTTTTGAAGGATTTTAAGACACCCCTGGGGGAATTAGTAAGCAGGGTTGGGAATTACTGATGTAAGATTTCACTCCTAGGGATGGGGAACTTTGCGGTCTTGGCTCCTTCATCTCCTTCTATGGAAGCATATGACAATGGCCTATTTCTCCGCCCCCTCCCCACACACTCTCACAACCTAAAGATATAGGTAGCCCAATGCTGGAGACCATTTTCCTAAGAAAACATCTACCTGATCACAGGTACTGCCTGAGACTGTGGTCGCCAAATCATGCTGAGATAATTGATGTGAAAGTACTTCTGAAAGGTATAAAGCATTCTATAAATGAAAGTCCTTATTATTTCCTTTTATTACTGTTATTGCATAAAGGATTGTACTTGATGTGCCACACTCTATTTACTGCTCAATCCACAGCATTCTGGCCATCTCGCTGAAATTGCTCCCTGGGCTTCTGTCCCCCAGCACTTAGTAGGCATCCAATGTATATATCTGAGATTGGATTAATTTGAACTGAGCTCATGGACATATTTTTGAAATGGAAAAGATG
The DNA here is from genome assembly GCA_004027875.1 of Aplodontia rufa. Classification (NCBI taxonomy): domain Eukaryota; kingdom Metazoa; phylum Chordata; class Mammalia; order Rodentia; family Aplodontiidae; genus Aplodontia; species Aplodontia rufa. The sequence continues at coordinate 85,447 of PVKS010004535.1, forward strand.
CTGCTTCCTGTGGGAATGAATTTGGCCAATACCATTTTTGTGATTTTTTTACCTGTGACCAGGTAACATATGATTCTCCTGGTAGATTGTACTGTACTATCACTTCAGGTAAGACCTGATTTGGAGGGGCAAATGCCTTCGATAAGCTTTTTGCCAGGATAAATATATACTCTAAGAAGGGTGTCAACAAACTGAGGTGTGAAAGACAGCAAACACTAAGAGCTGGTCACTGCCAATCACCATGCCCGGCCGGCAACACCAGCTGAGTGGACTGCAGACCCTGCTCCCACCTGAGACAGCAGGGAGTTTGCTTAGACCAGGTTGGGGGCAAAAAGAGAGCTCAGCCCTAAGTGGTAGAGACCAAGCCATGGCCTACTCCAGCTTTAAAACTCAGGCTTTAAAGGTAGTTCTTAGAAACAAATAAATAATAAAATACACTCTAGATTTGGGAAGTATAAATCTGGACTTCCTAAACTCATAGGGAAAATATTCCAGATCTGATATTCATGTCTGATGTTATATGTGTGGTTTTCTGTATCTCTGACATGACTCCAAAGCCATGGGGCTTCTTCCTGTCCATCCCTAATTCCTACTTTCGAACCCAGCATGTGCACTTTCTCTGACACTCACGTAATGCAAACATTCACAAATCCATTAAGAACCATGAAATGTTGGGTGGGTACATTTTTAATTAAGTCATAACATGCTACGAATCTCATTCAGTTCCTATATTTTTTTCATCCAACGCTTGGAAATCTATCCATGCAGTGATAAGTATATTTAGGCTTCTCTGCTACATATCCCATAGCTATGTCCACCACATTTCCTTCTGTTAAGGGCACCCAGATTGCCTCTAATGCCCTGTTGCCACAGCAGTACTACAATCTTTGTACGTGTCTCTTCAGACCCACATGGAAAGAATTCTCTGGGATGTATATGCCTGAGTGGAACTGCTTGGCCCCAGGTCGTAGACACTTCATTTCACAAGATTCTTCCAGCATAGTCGTACCAGTTATGGTCCCACCAGGAGTGCATGGATGTTTCCATCTCCCGCCTCAGTGTCAACAGTGGTACCGTGCACCTTTCAGAATTTTACCATTCTGATGGGTATAAAGAATTTTCTGTTCATTTGCATAATTTCCATTTATACTTCTCAAGGGATTTCTGGCTATCAGAAATATAGATGATATTTCTAGAATATCATCTGATTGACAGACTTTCACTCAACTTTCCAACGCCCACCAAAATAGCCACAATGGTAAAGAAAATGAAACAAAATAAAGAAATAAATGGCATCTAGGAAATGAGAATGGTAATGGATCAGAACACACCTGCTTGAAAGAATCTACAGAAACGCGCCATCCCTCATTCACAATTCCTGCTCCACAGCACAGGAACCCAGGGATTGTACCACCCAATAAAAGAGGAAGCCAACCTTCCCTGGCATTCGCATAACTTTTGAAGCAGACAGAACATTGCTAGCCTTCAGTGCCTCTGCTTCTGGCCCCATTATAAGTCCAAAACTCCTAAGAAATGGAACAGGAAGTGAGAGTTGTGGGTAGAACTGGCTGGGCACACTGTGTTCCGCGACATATATCATCAGCCATCCACATCCTCAGGTTCCATATCTTCAGGTTCAACCAACCTCAAATGGAACCTATTTTGGACAAAAGGCATCTTTACCAAGCATGTACAGAGTCTGTTCTTGTCATCATTCCTTAAACAACACGGTACGCAACTATTCACTTGACATTGACCTTGTATTTAGGTATTCTAAGTGATCTAGAGATGATTTGAATGATACAGGAAGAATTGCCTAGGTCACATGGAAATACCACACTGTTTTACATAAGGGACTTGAGCAGCCACAATACTGAGGGGCAAGTGCATTATAAGATGTGGACTGTGGGGATGGAGACAAGATTCGCCCCAGCAGCAGCTCCCTGGGAGAGTGCAGTCATTGCTTAACTCCTTAACTCCTTGGTGTACACTGGTGTGGGATCAACACAGATGGTGGTGCTCTCTGTGGAAAAGGGAAGACATGGCAGGGAAAGACACCGGAAGATGGCCTAGGCCAAACGTTCTTCTTGGGACATGCTGAAGATGCCTAGTAGACACATGATTCAAGATGTCAAGGAAGCAGTTGGAATTAAGCCTCGAGAACCCAGAGAAGGGATAAAGCCTGGATCTATCAATGTGGGAGTTATCTGCATGTATATTCATATAAACTCATAAAAACAGATGTGATTTTAGAGGGCAAACATAGAAAATAGAAGGAGCAAGAAGCTAATCCTGGGGCACACGTACCTTCAAGGTACACCCCAGGAGGAAACTCCAGCAACACGACTAAAGAGGAACAGCCAAAGACATAAAAGGAAACCTGGAACAGCATCCTGTCACAAAACTCAAGAGAGGTATGTATTTCAGGATGAGGGATTAGTCGACTGTATCAGGGCCTCTGAGAACTCAAATAAAAGAGAGACGGAGTTATGGATGAGGAGAACAGAGGTCACCAACGACATTACCAACCGCAGTTATAGGAAGCAGAAACCCGTGAGGGTGGTTGAGGAGGGGAGATGACAAAGTGGAAACAATACTGACAACTCTTTCAAGTTTTGCTGTAAAAGAGAGCAGATGGATGATAAAGTGGGGGATGAGGACACAGAAGGGCAGGCTTAGTGTTTTGTTTTGTTTTTTATGTCAGATTCTATAGGATGTTTTTATACTGGTGGAAATGATCTGGCAGAGAAGGAAACACTTTTATGCAAGAGGAAGAAGAAAGGATATTAAGAGCAATTGTGCAAATTTTTAAAAGAAAATATGAACTGTCAGAAGTTAGACTATCAACATGAGCCATACAGCAAGAAGGGACACCCACGGTGATGGGAGGTCACTGGTGGCACAGGGCTTTCAGATGACCAGTCAGAAGTGACCAGGGAGGTCACTGAAGTCACACTGGAAATGTGCAATTAGTGATAGTTCTTAGTTGTTCATGTTTTTATGGGTAACAGATTTGGGATTCTTTTATTATGTTGCTTTTAATTTATAAATATTAATTATTTATGTTTGTAGGGATAAAGTAATGGAAATATATATATTTCCATTGCAGAATGATTTAATCAAGTTTATTTGTATATCCAGCCCATCACACATGCCTCATTTTTTTAGTTTCTCTTAAAATCTACTTTTTACAATTTTGAAATACACAATACACTATTACTAATTAGAACCACCACGTTGTGCAACAGATCTCTACAACATACTCTCCTGTCTAAATAAAATTCTGTCCCCTTTGAGAAACATACCTCACTTCCCCATCCCTTCTCCTAGCCCAGCCTCTGGCAACCACTAGTCTTTCTCTAGTTCCATGAATTCAACTGCTTCAGCTTCCACATATAAATGAGATCATGTGATGTTTGTTTTCTTCTTCCTAGTTTATTTCAGTTAGCATTATGTCCTCACGGTTCATCCCTGTTGTCACAAGTGACAGAACCTCCTTCCTTTCTTAAAGATGAATGGTATTCCTGTGTGTGTGTGTGTGTGTGTGTGTGCGCGCACGCGCGTGTGTGTATGTGTGTGTGTGCGTTTTCTTTAACCATCCAGCCACTGACTTACACTGAGCTTGATTCCACATCTTGGCCATTAAGACCACGATACATGAGCATGGTGCAGGTGCCTCTTCGACACATGGTTTGATGTCCTTTGGATGTATACCCAGCAGTAGGATTGCTCCATCAATTGGTAATTCTGTTTTTAGCCCTTGAGGAACTAAATGGTTTTCCATTGGCTATATTAATTTACCTTCCTGCCAACTGTGTCCAAGAGTTAGTTCCCTCTTTGCTGCATCTTCTCCAACACTTATCTTTCTATCTTTTTGAGAACAGTTATTCTACCAGGTGTGAGGTGACATCTCATTGTGATTTTACCTGCATCTCCCTAATAATTAGCAATATTGACCATTTTTTTCATTTATCAGTCATTTGCATATCTTCTTTGGAGAAACATGTATTTGGGTTCTTTGTCCATTTTTAGAGGGTTATTTGTTTCCTTGCTATTGAGTTGTTTGAATTCCATATGTATTTTTTATATTTGACATTTATCATATGTAGGGTTTGCAAATATTTTCTTCTAATCCTTGGATTTTCACTTCACTTGGGTAACAGATGTTTTGAAATTGCATAATATTTTGCTATAATATTATGCTATTGTGCAGTATTTTGTTACCAATCACTGAACTTTTTTGAACTTAAGATACCTTTACTCCAGAATTATCATTAAGCTGGAATAAGCCCATCCTAGACACTCCAACTAAAAGAATTCCTCTACCTGTATTAGAATCAATGTGAGAATCCCAAGAAGTAACCAGATACATAACAACACTCACTGAGAGCCTGCTACGTGACCAAAAATATCCTGGGCGTGAAAATGGACTAAGTTCCAGCAATCTGTAATTACACACTGACAGAGTGGCCAGGAAAGTCCTCTGAGCGGAGAGGAGATACGAGCGCAGTCCTGAAGGACAAAAAGCAATCAGCTGCGTAGAACAGAATATGAAATTCTAGACAGAAGACACACCACAGGAAGTGAGGGGTTGAAGAAGTGAGATAAATCCAGACTGCCCAGGGGACAGAGAGGACAGATAACAAGTTGGAGATGGAGCAGGACAGCAGTGGCAACAGATCAGGCAGAGCTTTATAGACCCTGGGCATTTGGAGCTCAAAGAAATGCGAATGCAAATATCCAATATAAACAAAAATGCCCCTTACCTGTAAGCCAGCAACATCCTGCAGAAAAATTTTCCTATTCATCATAGCAAAAACACCAAAGAATCTCAAAGAATAAACTCATGGCAAGAAATATGTAATAAGACACCATTTTTTATATCAGTGGTGCAATTCTTTTCTTTTTAGGAGGGGAGGCTAATGCTGGGTTTTAGCAAGAGTACAGAGAAATGGTATCTTGCTGTTAGTTGAAGTAAAAAGGGGTGAAAATTTTCGGTAGGGGGAGCAATTACATAATTTCATGCAGTAAATTCACTTCCAATAATTTCATCCTAAAGAAATTCTCAAAATGACAGTCAAAAACTGCATATCCCCTCTCCATAGTTCATTCTCCATACAGCAGCAAAAGAGGTATTTTTAAAACCTAGATTGGTTCACTCCAGTGGTGTACTGGTAAATGTTTAACAACTGGCTCTCTGGGAGAAGAAAGTTCTGATTCATAGAATTTGCTAGAAATTTCTGTGGCATAAATTTTCTCATTGCAACTGATTTAAGTTACCAGTGTGATGTCAAGGAACACAGAGTCAGAAAGAAATGGGAACAGTAAGTTCAAAGGCACAATCAGCCATGCATGCCACAGAGTTACTGTCTCTCCCCTGCACAGAACCCTCCAGTGCATGTCTATCACACCTTCCAACAGCATCCATACTCCTTACCCTAACCTCCAAAGCAGGTGATCCCTGCCCACCTCCTATAATATACCTCCTCTTCCCGTCCCTGCTGCCTGTCACTCACTGCTTTTGAATCTTGATTGATCGCCCCAAGTTCAATCTCACCTCAGAGTCTTGAGTTTTTCCAAGTTCTTCCCCTTGTCATTCAGGCGTTGGCACAAATGTCAGATGACATAAATACTTGGAAAGGTCCTCCCTGATCACTGTGCCTCACGTTGCCTCTGTTATGGTTTCGACATGAGGTGTCTCCCAAAGATCACATGTGAAACAATACAGAAAATGTTCCGAGGTGAACTGATGGGGTATGTGAGCCTTAACGTAATCAGTACGTTGATCCAGTTGAACGGATCAATTGGGTGGTAACCCCAGGTGAGTAGGGTGTGGCTGGGGGGGAGGAAGGTCATGAGGAGGGTGCCTTTATGTATGTATTTTGTCTCTGGTGAGTGGAGCACTCCCTCCCTCTCTCTCTCTCTCCCTCCCTCTCTCTCTCTCCCTCCCTCTGCTTCCATGTTGTCAGCTGCCTTCCTCCTCCACACTCTTCCATCATGATATTCTGCCTCACCTCAGGTCCCAAAGAACGGTGTCAGCCGTTTATGAACTGAGACCTCTAAAACCGTGAGCCCCAAAACAAAGTTTTCCTCTTCTAAAATTGCTCTTTTCAGTTCTTTTGGTAACAGCAGCGAAAAACTGGACTAAAATACCACCCCTTAGTTCGTACCTTATCACACTGCATTCGACTGATTGACAGCCCTTGTCTTTGCCTGAACTTACCTTGCTTATTTATCAGGGTTCCCTGCTCAAACTCAAACTGCACGAGCTCAGACACCTGTATACTCCTGTAACCGCCAGGATCTACAAAAATACTTAGCACATGCTAAGTACTCAATTAATCTGTCAGGACACTGATAGATTATAAGAATGAAAACGTTTAAATCCCATAAATGTCCAATAGAGAGATGGTGAAGCTAACATTTATGGGTCACTTACTCTCAAGATGCCAGGGAGTGTGATGAGCATTTTATGTTTATCTCAGTTAATGTGCACAACAGCCCTCTGAGATGAGCACTATTATTATCCCATTTTACAGATAAGGAAATGCCCAGAGAGTAAGCTATTTGCCAAAGCCACACAAAGGCTTAAGTACACAAGTGAAGTCCGAGTCTGCTTCACGGGTCCAGCTCACCTCAGTGCCCAGGGTGGGGTCAGGAGGCCTCATTTAGACCAGGGAGCATGGAAAAGTGGATGTGCTGGTCTTGGTTTCTGCTGAGCCAGCACTGATGCGGTATGTCCTTAGCTCCTATCTGCTGTTGCTTTGTAATGCCGTGCCCCTGCTA